>CAXIVS010000022.1:0-30079 GCA_964035775.1 Osedax frankpressi
GTGCGTCTCTTTCATAATCTTATGCTTACGTCAGCATATTCTTAAATCATATTATACGATATCACACTTTCTAATATACTCTCATAGTAGTGGTGGTAGTGGTAGTGGTAGTGGTAGTGGTAGTGTTAGTGTTAGTGGTAGTGGTAGTGGTAGTGGTAGTGGTAGTGGTAGTGGTAGTGGTAGTGGTAGTGGTAGTGGTAGTGGTAGTGGTAGTGGTAGTGGTAGTGGTAGTGGTAGTGGTAGTGGTAGTGGTAGTGGTAGTGGTAGTGGTAGTGGTAGTGGTAGTGGTAGTGGTAGTGGTAGTGGTAGTGGTAGTGGTAGTGGTAGTGGTAGTGTTAGTGTTAGTGGTAGTGGTAGTGGTAGTGGTAGTGGTAGTGGTAGTGGTAGTGGTAGTGGTAGTGGTAGTGGTAGTGGTAGTGGTAGTGGTAGTGGTAGTGGTAGTGGTAGTGGTAGTGGTAGTGGTAGTGGTAGTGGTAGTGGTAGTGGTAGTGGTAGTGGTAGTGGTAGTGGTAGTGGTAGTGGTAGTGGTAGTGGTAGTGGTAGTGGTAGTGGTAGTGTTAGTGGTAGTGGTAGTGGTAGTGGTAGTGGTAGTGGTAGTGGTAGTGGTAGTGGTAGTGGTAGTGGTAGTGGTAGTGGTAGTGGTAGTGGTAGTGGTAGTGGTAGTGGTAGTGGTAGTGGTAGTGGTAGTGGTAGTGGTAGTGGTAGTGGTAGTGGTAGTGGTAGTGGTAGTGGTAGTGGTAGTGGTAGTGGTAGTGGTAGTGGTAGTGGTAGTGGTAGTGGTAGTGGCAGTGGTAATGGTAGTGGTAGTGGTAGTGGTAGTGGTAGTGGTAGTGGTAGTGGTAGTGGTAGTGTTAGTGTTAGTGGTAGTGGTAGTGGTAGTGGTAGTGGTAGTGGTAGTGGTAGTGGTAGTGGTAGTGGTAGTGGTAGTGGTAGTGGTAGTGGTAGTGGTAGTGGTAGTGGTAGTGGTAGTGGTAGTGGTAGTGGTAGTGGTAGTGGTAGTGGTAGTGGTAGTGGTAGTGGTAGTGGTAGTGGTAGTGGTAGTGGTAGTGGTAGTGGTAGTGGTAGTGGTAGTGGTAGTGGTAGTGGTAGTGGTAGTGGCAGTGGTAATGGTAGTGGTAGTGGTAGTGGTAGTGGTAGTGGTAGTGGTAGTGGTAGTGGTAGTGGTAGTGGTAGTGGTAGTGGTAGTGGTAGTGGTAGTGGTAGTGGTAGTGGTAGTGGTAGTGGTAGTGGTAGTGGTAGTGGTAGTGGTAGTGGTAGTGGTAGTGGTAGTGGTAGTAGTAGTAGTAGTAGTAGTAGTAGTAGTAGTAGTAGTAGTAGTAGTAGTAGTAGTAGTAGTAGTAGTAGTAGTAGTAGTAGTGGTAGTGGTAGTGGTAGTGGTAGTGGTAGTGGCAGTGGTAGTGGCAGTGGTAATGGTAGTGGTAGTGGTAGTGGTAGTGGTAGTGGTAGTGGTAGTGGTAGTGGTAGTGTTAGTGTTAGTGGTAGTGGTAGTGTTAGTGTTAGTGGTAGTGGTAGTGGTAGTGGTAGTGGTAGTGGTAGTGGTAGTGGTAGTGGTAGTGGTAGTGGTAGTGGTAGTGGTAGTGGTAGTGGTAGTGGTAGTGGTAGTGGTAGTGGTAGTGGTAGTGGTAGTGGTAGTGGTAGTGGTAGTGGTAGTGGTAGTGGTAGTGGTAGTGGTAGTGGTAGTGGTAGTGGTAGTGGTAGTGGTAGTGGTAGTGGTATTGGTAGTGGTAGTGGTAGTGGTAGTGGTATTGGTAGTGGTAGTGGTAGTGGTAGTGGTAGTGGTAGTGGTAGTGGTAGTGGTAGTGGTATTGGTAGTGGTAGTGGTAGTGGTAGTGGTATTGGTAGTGGTAGTGGTAGTGGTAGTGGTATTGGTAGTGGTAGTGATAGTGGTAGTGGTAGTGGTAGTGGTAGTGGTAGTGGAAGTGTTAGTGTTAGTGGTAGTGGTAGTGGTAGTGGTAGTGGTAGTGGTAGTGGTAGTGGTAGTGGTAGTGGTAGTGGTAGTGGTAGTGGTAGTGGTAGTGGTAGTGGTAGTGGTAGTGGTAGTGGTAGTGGTAGTGGTAGTGGTAGTGGTAGTGGTAGTGGTAGTGGTAGTGGTAGTGGTAGTGGTAGTGGTAGTGGTAGTGGTAGTGGTAGTGGTAGTGGTAGTGGTAGTGGCAGTGGTAATGGTAGTGGTAGTGGTAGTGGTAGTGGTAGTGGTAGTGGTAGTGGTAGTGGTAGTGTTAGTGTTAGTGGTAGTGGTAGTGGTAGTGGTAGTGGTAGTGGTAGTGGTAGTGGTAGTGGTAGTGGTAGTGGTAGTGGTAGTGGTAGTGGTAGTGGTAGTGGTAGTGGTAGTGGTAGTGGTAGTGGTAGTGGTAGTGGTAGTGGTAGTGGTAGTGGTAGTGGTAGTGGTAGTGGTAGTGGTAGTGGTAGTGGTAGTGGTAGTGGTAGTGGTAGTGGTAGTGGTAGTGGTAGTGGTAGTGGTAGTGGCAGTGGTAATGGTAGTGGTAGTGGTAGTGGTAGTGGTAGTGGTAGTGGTAGTGGTAGTGGTAGTGGTAGTGGTAGTGGTAGTGGTAGTGGTAGTGGTAGTGGTAGTGGTAGTGGTAGTGGTAGTGGTAGTGGTAGTGGTAGTGGTAGTGGTAGTGGTAGTGGTAGTGGTAGTAGTAGTAGTAGTAGTAGTAGTAGTAGTAGTAGTAGTAGTAGTAGTAGTAGTAGTAGTAGTAGTAGTAGTAGTAGTAGTAGTAGTGGTAGTGGTAGTGGTAGTGGTAGTGGTAGTGGCAGTGGTAGTGGCAGTGGTAATGGTAGTGGTAGTGGTAGTGGTAGTGGTAGTGGTAGTGGTAGTGGTAGTGGTAGTGTTAGTGTTAGTGGTAGTGGTAGTGTTAGTGGTAGTGGTAGTGGTAGTGGTAGTGGTAGTGGTAGTGGTAGTGGTAGTGGTAGTGGTAGTGGTAGTGGTAGTGGTAGTGGTAGTGGTAGTGGTAGTGGTAGTGGTAGTGGTAGTGGTAGTGGTAGTGGTAGTGGTAGTGGTAGTGGTAGTGGTAGTGGTAGTGGTAGTGGTAGTGGTAGTGGTAGTGGTAGTGGCAGTGGTAGTGGCAGTGGTAATGGTAGTGGTAGTGGTAGTGGTAGTGGTAGTGGTAGTGGTAGTGGTAGTGGTAGTGGTAGTGGTAGTGGTAGTGGTAGTGGTAGTGGTAGTGGTAGTGGTAGTGGTAGTGGTAGTGGTAGTGGTAGTGGTAGTGGTAGTGGTAGTGGTAGTGGTAGTGGTAGTGGTAGTGGTAGTGGTAGTGGTAGTGGTAGTGGCAGTGGTAATGGTAGTGGTAGTGGTAGTGGTAGTGGTAGTGGTAGTGGTAGTGGTAGTGGTAGTGGTAGTGGTAGTGGTAGTGGTAGTGGTAGTGGTAGTGGTAGTGGTAGTGGTAGTGGTAGTGGTAGTGGTAGTGGTAGTGGTAGTGGTAGTGGTAGTGGTAGTGGTAGTGGTAGTAGTAGTAGTAGTAGTAGTAGTAGTAGTAGTAGTAGTAGTAGTAGTAGTAGTAGTAGTAGTAGTAGTAGTAGTAGTAGTAGTAGTAGTAGTAGTAGTAGTAGAAGTAGTAGTAGTAGTAGTAGTAGTAGTAGTAGTAGTAGTAGTAGTAGTAGTAGTAGTAGTAGTAGTAGTAGTAGTAGTAGTAGTAGTAGTAGTAGTAGTAGTAGTAGTAGTAGTAGTAGTAGTAGTAGTAGTAGTAGTAGTAGTAGTAGTAGTAGTAGTAGTAGTAGTAGTAGTAGTAGTAGTAGTAGTAGTAGTAGTAGTAGTAGTAGTAGTAGTAGTAGTAGTAGTAGTAGTAGTAGTAGTAGTAGTAGTAGTAGTAGTAGTAGTAGTAGTAGTAGTGGTAGTGGTAGTGGTAGTGGTAGTGGTAGTGGTAGTGGTAGTGGTAGTGGTAGTGGTAGTGGTAGTGGTAGTGGTAGTGGTAGTGGTAGTGGTAGTGGTAGTGGTAGTGGTAGTGGTAGTGGTAGTGGTAGTGGTAGTGGTAGTGGTAGTGGTAGTGGTAGTGGTAGTGGTAGTGGTAGTGGTAGTGGTAGTGGTAGTGGTAGTGGTGGTAGTGGTAGTGGTAGTGGTAGTGGTAGTGGTAGTGGTAGTGGTAGTGGTAGTGGTAGTGGTAGTGGTAGTGGTAGTGGTAGTGGTAGTGGTAGTGGTAGTGGTAGTGGTAGTGGTAGTGGTAGTGGTAGTGGTAGTGGTAGTGGTAGTGGTAGTGGTAGTGGTAGTGGTAGTGGTAGTGGTAGTGGTAGTGGTAGTGGTAGTGGTAGTGGTAGTGGTAGTGGTAGTGGTAGTGGTAGTGGTAGTGGTAGTGGTAGTGGTAGTGGTAGTGGTAGTGGTAGTGGTAGTGGTAGTGGTAGTGGTAGTGGTAGTGGTAGTGGTAGTGGTAGTGGTAGTGGTAGTGGTAGTGGTAGTGGTAGTGGTAGTGGTAGTGGTAGTGGTAGTGGTAGTGGTAGTGGTAGTGGTAGTGGTAGTGGTAGTGGTAGTGGTAGTGGTAGTGGTAGTGGTAGTGGTAGTGGTAGTGGTAGTGGTAGTGGTAGTGGTAGTGGTAGTGGTAGTGGTAGTGGTAGTGGTAGTGGTAGTGGTAGTGGTAGTGGTAGTGGTAGTGGTAGTGGTAGTGGTAGTGGTAGTGGTAGTGGTAGTGGTAGTGGTAGTGGTAGTGGTAGTGGTAGTGGTAGTGGTAGTGGTAGTGGTAGTGGTAGTGGTAGTGGTAGTGGTAGTGGTAGTGGTAGTGGTAGTGGTAGTGGTAGTGGTAGTGGTAGTGGTAGTGGTAGTGGTAGTGGTAGTGGTAGTGGTAGTGGTAGTGGTAGTGGTAGTGGTAGTGGTAGTGGTAGTGGTAGTGGTAGTGGTAGTGGTAGTGGTAGTGGTAGTGGTAGTGGTAGTGGTAGTGGTAGTGGTAGTGGTAGTGGTAGTGGTAGTGGTAGTGGTAGTGGTAGTGGTAGTGGTAGTGGTAGTGGTAGTGGTAGTGGTAGTGGTAGTGGTAGTGGTAGTGGTAGTGGTAGTGATGGTATTAGTGTAGTGTAGTGGTAGTGGTAGTGGTAGTGGTAGTGGTAGTGGTAGTGGTAGTGTAGTGGTAGTGGTAGTGGTAGTGGTAGTGGTAGTGGTAGTGGTAGTGGTAGTGGTAGTGGTAGTGGTAGTGGTAGTGGTAGTGGTAGTGGTAGTGGTAGTGGTAGTGGTAGTGGTAGTGGTAGTGGTGGTAGTGGTAGTGGTAGTGGTAGTGGTAGTGGTAGTGGTAGTGGTAGTGGTAGTGGTAGTGGTAGTGGTAGTGGTAGTGGTAGTGGTAGTGGTAGTGGTAGTGGTAGTGGTAGTGGTAGTGGTAGTGGTAGTGGTAGTGGTAGTGGTAGTGGTAGTGGTAGTGGTAGTGTAGTGGTAGTGGTAGTGGTAGTGGTAGTGGTAGTGGTAGTGGTAGTGGTAGTGGTAGTGGTAGTGGTAGTGGTAGTGGTAGTGGTAGTGGTAGTGGTAGTGGTAGTGGTAGTGGTAGTGGTAGTGGTAGTGGTAGTGGTAGTGGTAGTGGTAGTGGTAGTGGTAGTGGTAGTGGTAGTGGTAGTGGTAGTGGTAGTGGTAGTGGTAGTGGTAGTGGTAGTGGTAGTGGTAGTGGTAGTGGTAGTGGTAGTGGTAGTGGTAGTGGTAGTGGTAGTGGTAGTGGTAGTGGTAGTGGTAGTGGTAGTGGTAGTGGTAGTGGTAGTGGTAGTGGTAGTGGTAGTGGTAGTGGTAGTGGTAGTGGTAGTGGTAGTGGTAGTGGTAGTGGTAGTGGTAGTGGTAGTGGTAGTGGTAGTGGTAGTGGTAGTGGTAGTGGTAGTGGTAGTGGTAGTGGTAGTGGTAGTGGTAGTGGTAGTGGTAGTGGTAGTGGTAGTGGTAGTGGTAGTGGTAGTGGTAGTGGTAGTGGTAGTGGTAGTGGTAGTGGTAGTGGTAGTAGTAGTAGTAGTAGTAGTAGTAGTAGTAGTAGTAGTAGTAGTAGTAGTAGTAGTAGTAGTAGTAGTAGTAGTAGTAGTAGTAGTAGTAGTAGTAGTAGTAGTAGTAGTAGTAGTAGTAGTAGTAGTAGTAGTAGTAGTAGTAGTAGTAGTAGTAGTAGTAGTAGTAGTAGTAGTAGTAGTAGTAGTAGTAGTAGTAGTAGTAGTAGTAGTAGTAGTAGTAGTAGTAGTAGTAGTAGTAGTAGTAGTAGTAGTAGTAGTAGTAGTAGTAGTAGTAGTAGTAGTAGTAGTAGTAGTAGTAGTAGTAGTAGTAGTAGTAGTAGTAGTAGTAGTAGTAGTAGTAGTAGTAGTAGTAGTAGTAGTAGTAGTAGTAGTAGTAGTAGTAGTAGTAGTAGTAGTAGTAGTAGTAGTAGTAGTAGTAGTAGTAGTAGTAGTAGTAGTAGTAGTAGTAGTAGTAGTAGTAGTAGTAGTAGTAGTAGTAGTAGTAGTAGTAGTAGTAGTAGTAGTAGTAGTAGTAGTAGTAGTAGTAGTAGTAGTAGTAGTAGTAGTAGTAGTAGTAGTAGTAGTAGTAGTAGTAGTAGTAGTAGTAGTAGTAGTAGTAGTAGTAGTAGTAGTAGTAGTAGTAGTAGTAGTAGTAGTAGTAGTAGTAGTAGTAGTAGTAGTAGTAGTAGTAGTAGTAGTAGTAGTAGTAGTAGTAGTAGTAGTAGTAGTAGTAGTAGTAGTAGTAGTAGTAGTAGTAGTAGTAGTAGTAGTAGTAGTAGTAGTAGTAGTAGTAGTAGTAGTAGTAGTAGTAGTAGTAGTAGTAGTAGTAGTAGTAGTAGTAGTAGTGGTAGTGGTAGTAGTGGTAGTGGTAGTGGTAGTAGTAGTAGTAGTAGTAGTAGTAGTGTGGGTGTGATCAGTAGCAATGGTCAGTTGTAGTAATGATCGACGTTTATTTTAAAGGTCACGCTGAGTATGAAATCGATACACTATGTGGAGAGAGAACTCAGCCTTTAAAATTATATAACTGAATAATAGACATACGGCCCTATTGTTATTTTGCATATGAATCCACTCAATATATATATATTATATGTTGATTAGCCATATATTATCATCATTTATCAATTAGCATGTTAGTTAATTATAATTATCAATAGATAGTTCTTGATTGTTGTTGTTGTGGCTTTAATAAGAACTAATCCTCCACTTGTTCCTACCATTATTTGTATTTTAATTCGGATAATTGGAATTATGCCCGTAACTTATTTGAAGTGCGTCGCTAATTAAAATATAAAACCGTATGCAATATTCACAGATGTAATCTAATTTATATTTAAATTAAGATAAATTAATTCAACATTATAAATAACATATACTCAAATATATAATATCCACGCATAATAACATTAAAATGTGTGTAAAATGGTGAAATTCGTGGCAATGCATTTCTAGTCACATTTGTGCGTTATAAAGATGTGTATAATTTATAGTTTGCATTGGTTACGAATCGTTAGGTATTTCGCTAACTTCCTCCTCCCTCGCCTACTTCCTCCTCCCTCGCCTACTTCCTCCTCCCTCGCCTACTTCCTCCCTCGCCTACTTCCTCCTCCCTCGCCTACTTCCTCCTCCCTTGTTTACTTCCTCCTCCCTCGCCTACTTGTTAATCCCTCACCTGCTTCCTCCTTCCTCGCCTACTTCCTCTTTCCACGCCTACTTCCTCCTCCCTCGCCTACTTCCTTTTCCCTCGCCTACTTCCTCCTCCCTCGCCTACTTCCTCCTTCCTCGCCTACTTCCTCCTTCCTCGCCTACTTCCTCATCCCTCGCCTTCTTCCTCCTCACTCGCCTACTTCCTCCTCCCCCGCCTACTTCCTCCACCCTCGCCTACTTCCTCCCCCCTCTCCTACTTCCTCCCCTCGCCTACTTCCTCCTCCCTCGCCTACTTCCTCCTTCCTCGCCTACTTCCTCTTCCCTTGCCTACTTCCTCCTCCCTCGCCTACTTCCTCTTCCCTCGCCTACTTCCTCCTCCCTCGCCTACTTCCTCATCCCTCGCCTTCTTCCTCCTCGCTCGCCTACTTCCTCTTTCCACGCCTATTTCCTACTCCCTCGCCTACACCCTCCTCCCTCGTCTACTTCCTCCTCCCCCGCCTACTTCCTCCACCCTCGCCTACTTCCTCCCCCCTCTCCTACTTCCTCCCCTCGCCTACTTCCTCCTCCCTCGCCTACTTCCTCCTTCCTCGCCTACTTCCTCATCCCTCGCCTTCTTCCTCCTCGCTCGCCTACTTCCTCCTCCCTCGCCTACTTCCTCATCCCTCGCCTACTTCCTCCTCGCTCGCCTACTTCCTCCTCCCTCGCCTACTTCATCCTTCCTTGCCTACTTCCTCCTTCCTCGCCTACTTCCTCCTCCCTCGCCTACTTCCTCTTCCCTCGCCTACTTCATCCTTCCTCGCCTACTTCCTACTCCCTCGCCTACTTCCTCGTCCCTCGCCTACTTCTTCCTCCTCGCTCGCCTACTTCCTCTTTCCTCGCCTACTTCCTCCTCCCTCGCCTTCTTCCTCCTCGCTCGCCTACTTCCTCTTTCCACGCCTATTTCCTACTCCCTCGCCTATACCCTCCTCCCTCGTCTACTTCCTCCTCCCCCGCCTACTTCCTCCACCCTCGCCTACTTCCTCCCCCCTCTCCTACTTCCTCCCCTCGCCTACTTCCTCCTCCCTCGCCTACTTCCTCCTTCCTCGCCTACTTCCTCATCCCTCGCCTTCTTCCTCCTCGCTCGCCTACTTCCTCCTCCCTCGCCTACTTCCTCATCCCTCGCCTACTTCCTCCTCCCTCGCCTACTTCCTCCTTCCTCGCCTACTTCCTCATCCCTCGCCTTCTTCCTCCTCGTTCGCCTACTTCCTCTTTCCTCGCCTATTTCCTACTCCCTCGCCTACACCCTCCTCCCTCGCCTACTTCCTCCTCCGTCGCCTACTTCCTCCTCCACCGCCTACTTCCTCCCCCTCTCCTACTTCCTCCCCTCGCCTACTTCCTCCTCCCTCGCCTACTTCCTCCTTCCTTGCCTACTTCCTCCTTCCTCGCCTACTTCCTACTCCCTCGCCTACTTCCTCCTCTTTCATCTACTTCTTCCTCCCTCGCCTACTTCCTCCTCCCTCGCCTACTTCCTACCCCTCTCCTACTTCCTCCCCTCGCCTACTTCCTCCTCCCTCGCCTACTTCCTCCTTCCTTGCCTACTTCCTCCTTCCTCGCCTACTTCATACTCCCTCGCCTACTTCCTCCTCTTTCATCTACTTCTTCCTCCCTCGCCTACTTCCTCCTCCCTCGCCTACTTCCTCCTCCCTCGCCTACTTCATCCTTCCTTGCCTACTTCCTCCTTCCTCGCCTACTTCCTCCTCCCTCGCCTACTTCCTCTTCCCTCGCCTACTTCATCCTTCCTCGCCTACTTCCTACTCCCTCGCCTACTTCCTCCTCCCTCGCCTACTTCCTCCTTCCTTGCCTACTTCCTCCTTCCTTGCCTACTTCCTCCTCCCTCGCCTACTTCCTACTCCCTCGCCTACTTCCTCCTCTTTCATCTACTTCTTCCTCCCTCGCCTACTTCCTCCCCCTCTCCTACTTCCTCCCTCGCCTACTTCCTCCTCCCTCGCCTACTTCCTCCTTCCTTGCCTACTTCCTCCTTCCTCGCCTACTTCCTCCTTCCTCGCCTACTTCCTACTCCCTCGCCTACTTCCTCCTCTTTCATCTACTTCTTCCTCCCTCGCCTACTTCCTCCTCCCTCGCCTACTTCCTCCTCCCTCGCCTACTTCCTCCCCCTCTCCTACTTCCTCCCCTCGCCTACTTCCTCCTCCCTCGCCTACTTCCTCCTTCCTCGCCTACTTCTTCCTCCCTCGCCTACTTCCTCCTCCCTCGCCTACTTCCTCCTCCCTCGCCTACTTCCTCCTCCCTCGCCTACTTCCTCCTTCCTCGCCTACTTCCTCTTCCCTCGCCTACTTCCTCCTCCCTCGCCTACTTCCTCCCCTCGCCTACTTCCTCCTCCCTCGCCTACTTCCTCCCCTCGCCTACTTCCTCCTCCCTCGCCTACTTCCTCCTCCCTCGCCTACTTCCTCCTTCCTCGCCTACTTCCTCTTCCCTCGCCTACTTCCTCCTCCCTCGCCTACTTCCTCCCCTCGCCTACTTCCTCCTCCCTCGCCTACTTCCTCCTTCCTCGCCTACTTCTCCCTCCCTCGCCTACTTCCTCCTCCCTCGCCTACTTCCTCCTTCCTTGCCTACTTCCTCCTTCCTTGCCTACTTTCTCTTCCCTCGCCTACTTCCTCCTCCCTCGCCTACTTCCTCCTTCCTCGCCTACTTCTTCCTCCCTCGCCTACTTCCTCCTCCCTCGCCTACTTCCTCCTTCCTTGCCTACTTCCTCCTTCCTTGCCTACTTCCTCCTCCCTCGCCTACTTCCTCCTCCCTCGCCTACTTCCTCTTCCCTCGCCTACTTCCTCCTCCCTCGCCTACTTCCTCCTCCCTCGCCTACTTCCTCCTCCCTCGCCTACTTCCTCTTCCCTCGCCTACTTCCTCCTCCCTCGCCTACTTCCTCCTCCCTCGCCTACTTCCTCCTCCCTCGCCTACTTCCTCTTCCCCCGCCTACTTCCCCCCCCTCTCCTACTTCCTCCCCTCGCCTACTTCTTCCTCCCTCGCCTACTTCCTCCTCCCTCGCCTACTTCCTACTCCCTCGCCTACTTCCTCTTCCCTCGCCTACTTCCTCCTCCCTCGCCTACTTCCTCCTTCCTCGCCTACTTCCTCCTTCCTTGCCTACTTCCTCCTTCCTTGCCTACTTCCTCCTCCCTCGCCTACTTCCTCCTCCCTCGCCTACTTCCTCTTCCCTCGCCTACTTCCTCCTCTCTCATCTACTTCCTCATCCCTCGCCTTCTTCCTCCTCGCTCGCCTACTTCCTCCTCCCTCGCCTACTTCCTCATCCCTCGCCTACTTCCTCTTCCCTCGCCTACTTCATCCTTCCTCGCCTACTTCCTCGTCCCTCGCCTACTTCTTCCTCCTCGCTCGCCTACTTCATCCTCCCTCGCCTACTTCCTCATCCCTCGCCTACTTCCTCTTCCCTCGCCTACTTCATCCTTCCTCGCCTACTTCCTACTCCCTCGCCTACTTCCTCCTCTTTCATCTACTTCTTCCTCCCTCGCCTACTTCCTCCTCCCTCGCCTACTTCCTCCTCCCTCGCCTACTTCTTCCTCCCTCGCCTACTTCCTCCTCCCTCACCTACTTCCTCCTCCCTCGCCTACTTCCTCCTCCCTCGCCTACTTCCTCCTCCCTCGCCTACTTCCTCCTCCGTCGCCTACTTCCTCCTCCCCGCCTACTTCCTCCCCCTCTCCTACTTCCTCCCCTCGCCTACTTCCTCCTCCCTCGCCTACTTCCTCCTTCCTTGCCTACTTCCTCCTTCCTTGCCTACTTCCTCCTCCCTCGCCTACTTCCTACTCCCTCGCCTACTTCCTCCTCTTTCATCTACTTATTCCTCCCTCGCCTACTTCCTCCCCCTCTCCTACTTCCTCCCTCGCCTACTTCCTCCTCCCTCGCCTACTTCCTCCTTCCTTGCCTACTTCCTCCTTCCTCGCCTACTTCCTACTCCCTCGCCTACTTCCTCCTCTTTCATCTACTTCTTCCTCCCTCGCCTACTTCCTCCTCCCTCGCCTACTTCCTCCTCCCTCGCCTACTTCCTCCCCCTCTCCTACTTCCTCCCCTCGCCTACTTCCTCCTCCCTCGCCTACTTCCTCCTTCCTCGCCTACTTCTTCCTCCCTCGCCTACTTCCTCTTCCCTCGCCTACTTCCTCCTCCCTCGCCTACTTCCTCCTCCCTCGCCTACTTCCTCCTTCCTCGCCTACTTCCTCTTCCCTCGCCTACTTCCTCCTCCCTCGCCTACTTCCTCCCCTCGCCTACTTCCTCCTCCCTCGCCTACTTCCTCCCCTCGCCTACTTCCTCCTCCCTCGCCTACTTCCTCCTCCCTCGCCTACTTCCTCCTTCCTCGCCTACTTCCTCTTCCCTCGCCTACTTCCTCTTCCCTCGCCTACTTCCTCCCCTCGCCTACTTCCTCCTCCCTTGCCTACTTCCTCCTTCCTCGCCTACTTCTCCCTCCCTCGCCTACTTCCTCCTCCCTCGCCTACTTCCTCCTTCCTTGCCTACTTCCTCCTTCCTTGCCTACTTCATCCTTCCTCGCCTACTTCCTCGTCCCTCGCCTACTTCTTCCTCCTCCGTCGCCTACTTCCTCCTCCCCCGCCTACTTCCTCCCCCTCTCCTACTTCCTCTTCCCTCACCTACTTCCTCCTCCCTCGCCTACTTCCTCCTCCCTCGCCTACTTCCTCCTCCCTCGCCTACTTCCTCTTCCCCCGCCTACTTCCTCCCCCTCTCCTACTTCCTCCCCTCGCCTACTTCTTCCTCCCTCGCCTACTTCCTCCTCCCTCGCCTACTTCCTACTCCCTCGCCTACACCCTCCTCCCTCGCCTACTTCCTCCTCCGTCGCCTACTTCCTCCTCCCCCGCCTACTTCCTCCCCCTCTCCTACTTCCTCCCCTCGCCTACTTCCTCCTCCCTCGCCTACTTCCTCCTTCCTCGCCTACTTCCTCCTTCCTCGCCTACTTCCTCCTCCCTCGCCTACTTCCTCATCCCTCGCCTACTTCCTCCTCTCTCATCTACTTCCTCATCCCTCGCCTTCTTCCTCCTCGCTCGCCTACTTCCTCCTCCCTCGCCTACTTCCTCATCCCTCGCCTACTTCCTCTTCCCTCGCCTACTTCATCCTTCCTCGCCTACTTCCTCGTCCCTCGCCTACTTCTTCCTCCTCGCTCGCCTACTTCATCCTCCCTCGCCTACTTCCTCATCCCTCGCCTACTTCCTCTTCCCTCGCCTACTTCATCCTTCCTCGCCTACTTCCTCGTCCCTCGCCTACTTCTTCCTCCTCCGTCGCCTACTTCCTCCTCCCCCGCCTACTTCCTCCCCCTCTCCTACTTCCTCCCCTCGCCTACTTCCTCCTCCCTCGCCTACTTCCTCCTTCCTTGCCTACTTCCTCCTTCCTCGCCTACTTCCTACTCCCTCGCCTACTTCCTCCTCTTTCATCTACTTCTTCCTCCCTCGCCTACTTCCTCCTCCCTCGCCTACTTCCTCCTCCCTCGCCTACTTCTTCCTCCCTCGCCTACTTCCTCCTCCCTCGCCTACTTCCTCCTTCCTCGCCTACTTCCTCCTTCCTTGCCTACTTCCTCCTCCCTCGCCTACTTCCTCCTCCCTCGCCTACTTCCTCCTTCCTTGCCTACTTCCTCCTTCCTCGCCTACTTCCTCCTCCCTCGCCTACTTCCTCTTCCCTCGCCTACTTCCTCCTTCCTCGCATACTTCCTCGTCCCTCGCCTACTTCCTCGTCCCTCGCCTACTTCTTCGTCCCTCGCCTACTTCCTCCTCCCTCGCCTACTTCCTCTTTCCTCGCCTACTTCATCCTCCCTCGCCTACTTCCTCCTCCCTCGCCTACTTCCTCCTCCCTCGCCTACTTCCTCCCCTCGCCTACTTCCTCCTCCCTCGCCTACTTCCTCCTCCCTCGCCTACTTCCTCCTTCATCGCCTACTTCCTCTTCCATCGCCTACTTCCTCCTCCCTCGCCTACTTCCTCCCCTCGCCTACTTCCTCCTCCCTCGCCTACTTCCTCCTTCCTCGCCTACTTCCTCGTCCCTCGCCTACTTCCTCGTCCCTCGCCTACTTCTTCCTCCCTCGCCTACTTTCTCCTCCCTCGCCTACTTCCTCTTTCCTCGCCTACTTCATCCTCCCTCGCCTACTTCCTCCTCCCTCGCCTACTTCCTCCTTCCTCGCCTACTTCTCCCTCCCTCGCCTACTTCCTCCTCCCTCGCCTACTTCCTCCTCCCTCGCCTACTTCCTCCTCTTTCATCTACTTCTTCCTCCCTCGCCTACTTCCTCCTCCCTCGCCTACTTCCTCCTCCCTCGCCTACTTCTTCCTCCCTCGCCTACTTCCTCCTCCCTCGCCTACTTCCTCCTTCCTCGCCTACTTCCTCCTTCCTTGCCTACTTCCTCCTCCCTCGCCTACTTCCTCCTCCCTCGCCTACTTCCTCCTTCCTTGCCTACTTCCTCCTTCCTCGCCTACTTCCTCCTCCCTCGCCTACTTCCTCTTCCCTCGCCTACTTCCTCCTTCCTCGCATACTTCCTCGTCCCTCGCCTACTTCCTCGTCCCTCGCCTACTTCTTCGTCCCTCGCCTACTTCCTCCTCCCTCGCCTACTTCCTCTTTCCTCGCCTACTTCATCCTCCCTCGCCTACTTCCTCCTCCCTCGCCTACTTCCTCCTCCCTCGCCTACTTCCTCCCCTCGCCTACTTCCTCCTCCCTCGCCTACTTCCTCCTCCCTCGCCTACTTCCTCCTTCATCGCCTACTTCCTCTTTCCTCGCCTACTTCATCCTCCCTCGCCTACTTCCTCCTCCCTCGCCTACTTCCTCCTTCCTCGCCTACTTCTCCCTCCCTCGCCTACTTCCTCCTCCTTCGCCTACTTCCTCATCCCTCGCCTACTTCCTCCTCCCTCGTCTTCTTCCTCCTCCCTCGCCTACTTCCTCTTTCCTCGCCTACTTCATCCTCCCTCGCCTACTTCCTCCTCCCTCGCCTACTTCCTCCTTCCTCGCCTACTTCCTCCTTCCTTGCCTACTTCCTCCTTCCTTGCCTACTTCCTCTTCCCTCGCCTACTTCCTCCTCCCTCGCCTACTTCCTCCTTCCTCGCCTACTTCTTCCTCCCTCGCCTACTTCCTCCTCCCTCGCCTACTTCCTCCTTCCTTGCCTACTTCCTCCTTCCTTGCCTACTTCCTCCTCCCTCGCCTACTTCCTCCTCCCTCGCCTACTTCCTCTTCCCTCGCCTACTTCCTCCTCCCTCGCCTACTTCCTCCTCCCTCGCCTACTTCCTCCTCCCTCGCCTACTTCCTCTTCCCTCGCCTACTTCCTCCTCCCTCGCCTACTTCCTCCTCCCTCGCCTACTTCCTCCTCCCTCGCCTACTTCCTCTTCCCCCGCCTACTTCCTCCCCCTCTCCTACTTCCTCCCCTCGCCTACTTCTTCCTCACTCGCCTACTTCCTCCTCCCTCGCCTACTTCCTACTCCCTCGCCTACTTCCTCTTCCCTCGCCTACTTCCTCCTCCCTCGCCTACTTCCTCCTTCCTCGCCTACTTCCTCCTTCCTTGCCTACTTCCTCCTTCCTTGCCTACTTCCTCCTCCCTCGCCTACTTCCTCCTCCCTCGCCTACTTCCTCTTCCCTCGCCTACTTCCTCCTCTCTCATCTACTTCCTCATCCCTCGCCTTCTTCCTCCTCGCTCGCCTACTTCCTCCTCCCTCGCCTACTTCCTCATCCCTCGCCTACTTCCTCTTCCCTCGCCTACTTCATCCTTCCTCGCCTACTTCCTCGTCCCTCGCCTACTTCTTCCTCCTCGCTCGCCTACTTCATCCTCCCTCGCCTACTTCCTCATCCCTCGCCTACTTCCTCTTCCCTCGCCTACTTCATCCTTCCTCGCCTACTTCCTACTCCCTCGCCTACTTCCTCCTCTTTCATCTACTTCTTCCTCCCTCGCCTACTTCCTCCTCCCTCGCCTACTTCCTCCTCCCTCGCCTACTTCTTCCTCCCTCGCCTACTTCCTCCTCCCTCACCTACTTCCTCCTCCCTCGCCTACTTCCTCCTCCCTCGCCTACTTCCTCCTCCCTCGCCTACTTCCTCCTCCGTCGCCTACTTCCTCCTCCCCGCCTACTTCCTCCCCCTCTCCTACTTCCTCCCCTCGCCTACTTCCTCCTCCCTCGCCTACTTCCTCCTTCCTTGCCTACTTCCTCCTTCCTTGCCTACTTCCTCCTCCCTCGCCTACTTCCTACTCCCTCGCCTACTTCCTCCTCTTTCATCTACTTATTCCTCCCTCGCCTACTTCCTCCCCCTCTCCTACTTCCTCCCTCGCCTACTTCCTCCTCCCTCGCCTACTTCCTCCTTCCTTGCCTACTTCCTCCTTCCTCGCCTACTTCCTACTCCCTCGCCTACTTCCTCCTCTTTCATCTACTTCTTCCTCCCTCGCCTACTTCCTCCTCCCTCGCCTACTTCCTCCTCCCTCGCCTACTTCCTCCCCCTCTCCTACTTCCTCCCCTCGCCTACTTCCTCCTCCCTCGCCTACTTCCTCCTTCCTCGCCTACTTCTTCCTCCCTCGCCTACTTCCTCTTCCCTCGCCTACTTCCTCCTCCCTCGCCTACTTCCTCCTCCCTCGCCTACTTCCTCCTTCCTCGCCTACTTCCTCTTCCCTCGCCTACTTCCTCCTCCCTCGCCTACTTCCTCCCCTCGCCTACTTCCTCCTCCCTCGCCTACTTCCTCCCCTCGCCTACTTCCTCCTCCCTCGCCTACTTCCTCCTCCCTCGCCTACTTCCTCCTTCCTCGCCTACTTCCTCTTCCCTCGCCTACTTCCTCTTCCCTCGCCTACTTCCTCCCCTCGCCTACTTCCTCCTCCCTTGCCTACTTCCTCCTTCCTCGCCTACTTCCTCTTCCCTCGCCTACTTCCTCCTCCCTCGCCTACTTCCTCCTCCCTCGCCTACTTCCTCCTCCCTCGCCTACTTCCTCTTCCCCCGCCTACTTCCTCCCCCTCTCCTACTTCCTCCCCTCGCCTACTTCTTCCTCCCTCGCCTACTTCCTCCTCCCTCGCCTACTTCCTACTCCCTCGCCTACTTCCTCTTCCCTCGCCTACTTCCTCCTCCCTCGCCTACTTCCTCCTTCCTCGCCTACTTCCTCCTTCCTTGCCTACTTCCTCCTTCCTTGCCTACTTCCTCCTCCCTCGCCTACTTCCTCCTCCCTCGCCTACTTCCTCTTCCCTCGCCTACTTCCTCCTCTCTCATCTACTTCCTCATCCCTCGCCTTCTTCCTCCTCGCTCGCCTACTTCCTCCTCCCTCGCCTACTTCCTCATCCCTCGCCTACTTCCTCTTCCCTCGCCTACTTCATCCTTCCTCGCCTACTTCCTCGTCCCTCGCCTACTTCTTCCTCCTCGCTCGCCTACTTCATCCTCCCTCGCCTACTTCCTCATCCCTCGCCTACTTCCTCTTCCCTCGCCTACTTCATCCTTCCTCGCCTACTTCCTACTCCCTCGCCTACTTCCTCCTCTTTCATCTACTTCTTCCTCCCTCGCCTACTTCCTCCTCCCTCGCCTACTTCCTCCTCCCTCGCCTACTTCTTCCTCCCTCGCCTACTTCCTCCTCCCTCACCTACTTCCTCCTCCCTCGCCTACTTCCTCCTCCCTCGCCTACTTCCTCCTCCCTCGCCTACTTCCTCCTCCGTCGCCTACTTCCTCCTCCCCGCCTACTTCCTCCCCCTCTCCTACTTCCTCCCCTCGCCTACTTCCTCCTCCCTCGCCTACTTCCTCCTTCCTTGCCTACTTCCTCCTTCCTTGCCTACTTCCTCCTCCCTCGCCTACTTCCTACTCCCTCGCCTACTTCCTCCTCTTTCATCTACTTATTCCTCCCTCGCCTACTTCCTCCCCCTCTCCTACTTCCTCCCTCGCCTACTTCCTCCTCCCTCGCCTACTTCCTCCTTCCTTGCCTACTTCCTCCTTCCTCGCCTACTTCCTACTCCCTCGCCTACTTCCTCCTCTTTCATCTACTTCTTCCTCCCTCGCCTACTTCCTCCTCCCTCGCCTACTTCCTCCTCCCTCGCCTACTTCCTCCCCCTCTCCTACTTCCTCCCCTCGCCTACTTCCTCCTCCCTCGCCTACTTCCTCCTTCCTCGCCTACTTCTTCCTCCCTCGCCTACTTCCTCTTCCCTCGCCTACTTCCTCCTCCCTCGCCTACTTCCTCCTCCCTCGCCTACTTCCTCCTTCCTCGCCTACTTCCTCTTCCCTCGCCTACTTCCTCCTCCCTCGCCTACTTCCTCCCCTCGCCTACTTCCTCCTCCCTCGCCTACTTCCTCCCCTCGCCTACTTCCTCCTCCCTCGCCTACTTCCTCCTCCCTCGCCTACTTCCTCCTTCCTCGCCTACTTCCTCTTCCCTCGCCTACTTCCTCTTCCCTCGCCTACTTCCTCCCCTCGCCTACTTCCTCCTCCCTTGCCTACTTCCTCCTTCCTCGCCTACTTCTCCCTCCCTCGCCTACTTCCTCCTCCCTCGCCTACTTCCTCCTTCCTTGCCTACTTCCTCCTTCCTTGCCTACTTCATCCTTCCTCGCCTACTTCCTCGTCCCTCGCCTACTTCTTCCTCCTCCGTCGCCTACTTCCTCCTCCCCCGCCTACTTCCTCCCCCTCTCCTACTTCCTCTTCCCTCACCTACTTCCTCCTCCCTCGCCTACTTCCTCCTCCCTCGCCTACTTCCTCTTCCCCCGCCTACTTCCTCCCCCTCTCCTACTTCCTCCCCTCGCCTACTTCTTCCTCCCTCGCCTACTTCCTCCTCCCTCGCCTACTTCCTACTCCCTCGCCTACACCCTCCTCCCTCGCCTACTTCCTCCTCCGTCGCCTACTTCCTCCTCCCCCGCCTACTTCCTCCCCCTCTCCTACTTCCTCCCCTCGCCTACTTCCTCCTCCCTCGCCTACTTCCTCCTTCCTCGCCTACTTCCTCCTTCCTCGCCTACTTCCTCCTCCCTCGCCTACTTCCTCATCCCTCGCCTACTTCCTCCTCTCTCATCTACTTCCTCATCCCTCGCCTTCTTCCTCCTCGCTCGCCTACTTCCTCCTCCCTCGCCTACTTCCTCATCCCTCGCCTACTTCCTCTTCCCTCGCCTACTTCATCCTTCCTCGCCTACTTCCTCGTCCCTCGCCTACTTCTTCCTCCTCGCTCGCCTACTTCATCCTCCCTCGCCTACTTCCTCATCCCTCGCCTACTTCCTCTTCCCTCGCCTACTTCATCCTTCCTCGCCTACTTCCTCGTCCCTCGCCTACTTCTTCCTCCTCCGTCGCCTACTTCCTCCTCCCCCGCCTACTTCCTCCCCCTCTCCTACTTCCTCCCCTCGCCTACTTCCTCCTCCCTCGCCTACTTCCTCCTTCCTTGCCTACTTCCTCCTTCCTCGCCTACTTCCTACTCCCTCGCCTACTTCCTCCTCTTTCATCTACTTCTTCCTCCCTCGCCTACTTCCTCCTCCCTCGCCTACTTCCTCCTCCCTCGCCTACTTCTTCCTCCCTCGCCTACTTCCTCCTCCCTCGCCTACTTCCTCCTTCCTCGCCTACTTCCTCCTTCCTTGCCTACTTCCTCCTCCCTCGCCTACTTCCTCCTCCCTCGCCTACTTCCTCCTTCCTTGCCTACTTCCTCCTTCCTCGCCTACTTCCTCCTCCCTCGCCTACTTCCTCTTCCCTCGCCTACTTCCTCCTTCCTCGCATACTTCCTCGTCCCTCGCCTACTTCCTCGTCCCTCGCCTACTTCTTCGTCCCTCGCCTACTTCCTCCTCCCTCGCCTACTTCCTCTTTCCTCGCCTACTTCATCCTCCCTCGCCTACTTCCTCCTCCCTCGCCTACTTCCTCCTCCCTCGCCTACTTCCTCCCCTCGCCTACTTCCTCCTCCCTCGCCTACTTCCTCCTCCCTCGCCTACTTCCTCCTTCATCGCCTACTTCCTCTTCCATCGCCTACTTCCTCCTCCCTCGCCTACTTCCTCCCCTCGCCTACTTCCTCCTCCCTCGCCTACTTCCTCCTTCCTCGCCTACTTCCTCGTCCCTCGCCTACTTCCTCGTCCCTCGCCTACTTCTTCCTCCCTCGCCTACTTTCTCCTCCCTCGCCTACTTCCTCTTTCCTCGCCTACTTCATCCTCCCTCGCCTACTTCATCCTCCCTCGCCTACTTCCTCCTTCCTCGCCTACTTCTCCCTCCCTCGCCTACTTCCTCCTCCCTCGCCTACTTCCTCCTCCCTCGCCTACTTCCTCCTCTTTCATCTACTTCTTCCTCCCTCGCCTACTTCCTCCTCCCTCGCCTACTTCCTCCTCCCTCGCCTACTTCTTCCTCCCTCGCCTACTTCCTCCTCCCTCGCCTACTTCCTCCTTCCTCGCCTACTTCCTCCTTCCTTGCCTACTTCCTCCTCCCTCGCCTACTTCCTCCTCCCTCGCCTACTTCCTCCTTCCTTGCCTACTTCCTCCTTCCTCGCCTACTTCCTCCTCCCTCGCCTACTTCCTCTTCCCTCGCCTACTTCCTCCTTCCTCGCATACTTCCTCGTCCCTCGCCTACTTCCTCGTCCCTCGCCTACTTCTTCGTCCCTCGCCTACTTCCTCCTCCCTCGCCTACTTCCTCTTTCCTCGCCTACTTCATCCTCCCTCGCCTACTTCCTCCTCCCTCGCCTACTTCCTCCTCCCTCGCCTACTTCCTCCCCTCGCCTACTTCCTCCTCCCTCGCCTACTTCCTCCTCCCTCGCCTACTTCCTCCTTCATCGCCTACTTCCTCTTTCCTCGCCTACTTCATCCTCCCTCGCCTACTTCCTCCTCCCTCGCCTACTTCCTCCTTCCTCGCCTACTTCTCCCTCCCTCGCCTACTTCCTCCTCCTTCGCCTACTTCCTCATCCCTCGCCTACTTCCTCCTCCCTCGTCTTCTTCCTCCTCCCTCGCCTACTTCCTCTTTCCTCGCCTACTTCATCCTCCCTCGCCTACTTCCTCCTCCCTCGCCTACTTCCTCCTTCCTCGCCTACTTCTCCCTCCCTCGCCTACTTCCTCCTCCCTCGCCTACTTCCTCCTCCCTCGCCTACTTCCTCCTTCCTCGCCTACTTCCTCTTCCCTCGCCTACTTCCTCCTCCCTCGCCTACTTCCTCCCCTCGCCTACTTCCTCCTCCCTCGCCTACTTCCTCCTTCCTCGCCTACTTCTCCCTCCCTCGCCTACTTCCTCCTCCCTCGCCTACTTCCTCCTTCCGCGCCTACTTCCTCCTCCTTCGCCTACTTCCTCATCCCTCGCCTACTTCCTCCTCCCTCGTCTTCTTCCTCCTCGCTCGCCTACTTCCTCTGTCCTCACCTATTTCCTACTCCCTCGCCTACACCCTCCTCCCTCGCCTACTTCCTCCCGTGACTGCCCTCCCTCGCCCAGTCGTTTAACGTGGCTAGACTGCAGACGCGTCTAAACGATGCCCTGGATTTCCGTCGTAACACGTGTCTGATTGCCACATTCTCTTTACTATTACACGCCATATACCTATACGTGGAATTCTATTTCCCTCACTCCCTCCATTACTCTCTTCTAACTCCCTCCCTCATCCCCTCACCCTCCTACCACTTCCCTATACACTCATTCCCTTCTTGACACTCTGTATTGATATTTTTATTAAATATTTCATGGCGGTAATAATCTATCCAGAATTTTGTCGACCTTGAGTATTTAATAAAAATCTTTAGTAACTTTCTCCGCAATGGCTATCAATCTAAAGACGTGACTTTAAATAATATATATCACGTTTATTATATAGATGAGTTAATAATGGAAGAGTTACAATATCAAGTACTACTTAAAGTCTAGTACACATATAGAGTATTATGTACTATCATTATTCATGATTAAGTATATAATTAGTGGATTACTTTGTAACTATCAAAACACTTGCAATGGATTTAATACTATCATCACATCTCCAATACTTACTTCAATTATACTTTTATTTGAGTCCATTGGGTCTTAGATATAGATAGTAAGTAACATCGTAGTATATGAGATTACTCATATGCAATTAATAACAAATAATATGTTCCTAGACGATAATATATACACGTAATATATACATTTATATATATATATATATATATATATATATATATATATTTATATATATATATATATATATATATATATATATATATATATATTTATACTTCTATCACGGACTTATTTCAATAGTTTATTAATTCCCAATATCGATAAATAGCACTCGATTTTTCTGATGCTGTATACAAGATCTTATACAACAAACCGTATACATCTCACACACTAAACGTACACCACATACATCTCACTCACTAAACGTACACAACATACATCTCACACACTAAATGTACACCACATACATCTCACACACTAAACGTACACCACATGCATCTCATACACTAAACGTACACTACATACATCTCACACACTAAACGTACACCGCATACATCTCACACACTAAACGTACACCACATACATCTCATACACTAAACGTACACTACATACATCTCACACACTAAACGTACACCACATGCATCTCACACACTAAACGTACACAACATACATCTCACCCACTAAACGTACACCACATACATCTCACACACTAAACGTACACTACATACATCTCACACACTAAACGTACACCACATGCATCTCACACACTAAACGTACACAACATACATCTCACACACTAAACGTACACCACATACATCTCACACACTAAACGTACACCACATACATCTCACACACTAAACGTACACAACATACATCTCACACACTAAACGTACACCGCATACATCTCACACACTAAACCGTATACCACATACATCTCACACACTAAACGTACACCGCATACATCTCACACACTAAACGTACACCACATACATCTCACACACTAAACGTACACCACATACATCTCACACACTAAACGTACACTACATACATCTCACACACTAAACGTACACTACATACATCTCACACACTAAACGTACACCGCATACATCTCACACACTAAACGTACACTACATACATCTCACACACTAAACGTACAATATATGCACATCACATACCCTAAATAATGCATACAATTTGTACTACACATAACATGCACCACACACTATACACACCACACACTACACACCACACAATACACACCACACACTATACACACTACACACTATATATACCACACACTACACATCATACACTACACACTACACACCACACACTACACACCACACATTTCATAACACACACTATACACACTACACACTATATATACCACACACTACACATCATACACTACACACTACACACCACACACTACACACCACACATTTCATAACACACACTATATACACTACGCACTATATACACCGCACACACTTTGCCTAGTATATTAGAGAATCACAAGTCACACGATCACAATTCATATCACACACCGCACACACGTATACACCGCATACTACGTACCCGTCGACTACCGCGCACCGCGCACCGCACACCGCACACCGCACACCGCACATCGCACACACGCCGATACCAAGAATATAATTATTCGTATATTGACATTTCTCCGGTCCCATGGGTTCGCATTAAAACCTTAAAGATCTTCCAAAGATCTACATCTGCGCCCCCATCCCTTTTCTCCTCTTCCCTTCTTATTCTTCATCATTATCCCCATCTGCTGGTGCATCGTCGCAATCACTGTCGATTATTCCCTTATCGTCCGGTTATCTTCTATTATCCTTTTATAATGAAATCCCTCCAGAATCTCATCAGCATTCTAAAACTAGTCGCGACATAATCCATACTACACTTTACAACACCAGCCCTCAGATTTACTTACAACCCTACCCCTTTGTTTACTTATAACCCTACACCCTTGTTTACTTATAACCCTACCCCCTTGTTTACTTATAACCCTACACCCTTGTTTACTTACAACTCTACCCCCTTGTTTACTTATAACCCTACCCCCTTGTTTACTTATAACTCTACCCCCTTGTTTACTTATAACCCTACCCCCTTGTTTACTTATAACTCTACCCCCTTGTTTACTTATAATCCTACCCCCTTGTTTACTTATAACCCTACCCCCTTGTTTACTTACAACCCTCCCCCTTGTTTACTTATAACCCTACCCCCTTGTTTACTTATAACCCTACCCCCTTGTTTACTTATAACCCTACCCCCTTGTTTACTTATAACCCTACCCCCTTGTTTACTTATAACCCTACCCCTTGTTTACTTATAACCCTACCCCCTTGTTTACTTATAACCCTACCCCCTTGTTTACTTATAACCCTACCCCCTTGTTTACTTATAACCCTACCTCCTTGTTTACTTATAACCCTACCCCCTTGTTTACTTACAACCCTACCCCCTTGTTTACTTACAACCCTCCCCCTTGTTTACTTATAACCCTACCCCCTTGTTTACTTATAACCCTACCCCCTTGTTTACTTACAACCCTACCCCCTTGTTTACTTACAACCCTACCCCTTGTTTACTTATAACCCTACCTCCTTGTTTACTTATAACCCTACCCCCTTGTTTACTTACAACCCTACCCCCTTGTTTACTTACAACCCTCCCCCTTGTTTACTTATAACCCTACCCCCTTGTTTACTTATAACCCTACCCCCCTTGTTTACTTATAACCCTACCCCCTTGTTTACTTACAACCCTCCCCCTTGTTTACTTATAACCCTACCCCCTTGTTTACTTATAACCCTACCCCCTTGTTTACTTATAACCCTACCCCCTTGTTTACTTATAACCCTACCCCCTTGTTTACTTATAACCCTACCCCCTTGTTTACTTATAACCCTACCTCCTTGTTTACTTATAACCCTACCCCCTTGTTTACTTACAACCCTACCCCCTTGTTTACTTATAACCCTACCCCCTTGTTTACTTACAACCCTACCCCTTTGTTTACTTATAACCCTACCCCCTTGTTTACTTATAACCCTACCCCCTTGTTTACTTACAACCCTACCCCCTTGTTTACTTATAACCCTACCCCCTTGTTTACTTACAACCCTACCCCCTTGTTTACTTATAACCCTACCTTTTGATATAGTTACAACTCTACCTTCTGATATAGTTACAACTCTACCTTCTGATATAGTTACAACTCTACCTTCTGATATAGTAACAACTCTACCTTCTGATATAGTTACAACTCTACCTTCTGATATAGTTACAACTCTACCTTCTGATATAGTTACAACTCTACCCTCTGACTTAGTTACAACTCTACCTTCTGATATAGTTACAACTCTACCTTCTGATATAGTTACAACTCTACCTTCTGATATAGTTACAACTCTACCTTCTGATATAGTTACAACTCTACCTTCTGATATAGTTACAACTCTACCTTCTGATATAGTTACAACTATACCTTCTGATATAGTTACAACTCTACCTTCTGACTTAGTTACAACTCTACCTTCTGACTTAGTTACAACTCTACCTTCCGATATAGTTACAACTCTACCTTCTGATATAGTTACAACTCTACCTTCTGATATAGTTACAACTCTACCTTCTGACTTAGTTACAACTCTACCTTCTGATATAGTTACAACTCTACCTTCTGATATAGTTACAACTCTACCTTCTGATATAGTTACAACTCTACCTTCTGATATAGTTACAACTCTACCTTCTGACTTAGTTACAACTCTACCTTCTGATATAGTTACAACTCTACCTTCTGATATAGTTACAACTCTACCTTCTGATATAGTTACAACTCTACCTTCTGATATAGTTACAACTCTACCTTCTGATATAGTTACAACTCTACCTTCTGATATAGTTACAACTCTACCTTCTGACTTAGTTACAACTCTACCTTCTGATATAGTTACAACTCTACCTTCTAATATAGTTACAACTCTACCTTCTGATATAGTTACAACTCTACCTTCTGATATAGTTACAACTCTACCTTCTGATATAGTTACAACTCTACCTTCTGATATAGTTACAACTCTACCTTCTGACTTAGTTACAACTCTACCTTCTGATATAGTTACAACTCTACCTTCTGACTTAGTTACAACTCTACCTTCTGATATAGTTACAACTCTACCTTCTGACATAGTTACAACTCTACCTTCTGATATAGTTACAACTCTACCTTCTGATATAGTTACAACTCTACCTTCTGATATAGTTACAACTCTACCTTCTGATATAGTTACAACTCTACCTTCTGATATAGTTACAACTCTACCTTCTGATATAGTTACAACTCTACATTCTGATATAGTTACAACTCTACCTTCTGACTTAGTTACAACTCTACCTTCTGATATAGTTACAACTCTACCTTCTGATATAGTTACAACTCTACCTTCTTACTTAGTTACAACTCTACCTTCTGATATAGTTACAACTCTACCTTCTGATACTCTACCTTCTGATATAGTTACAACTCTACCTTCTGATATAGTTACAACTCTACCTTCTGATATAGTTACAACTCTACCTTCTGATATAGTTACAACTCTACCTTCTGATATAGTTACAACTCTACCTTCTGATATAGTTACAACTCTACCTTCTGATATAGTTACAACTCTACCTTCTGATATAGTTACAACTCTACCTTCTGATATAGTTACAACTCTACCTTCTGATATAGTTACAACTCTACCTTCTGATATAGTTACAACTCTACCTTCTGATATAGTTACAACTCTACCTTCTGATATAGTTACAACTCTACCTTCTGATATAGTTACAACTCTACCTTCTGACTTAGTTACAACTCTACCTTCTGATATAGTTACAACTCTACCTTCTGATATAGTTACAACTCTACCTTCTGATATAGTTACAACTCTACCTTCTGATATAGTTACAACTCTACCTTCTGATATAGTTACAACTCTACCTTCTGATATAGTTACAACTCTACCTTCTGATATAGTTACAACTCTACCTTCTGATATAGTTACAACTCTACCTTCTGATATAGTTACAACTCTACCTTCTGATATAGTTACAACTCTACCTTCTGATATAGTTACAACTCTACCTTCTGATATAGTTACAACTCTACCTTCTGATATAGTTACAACTCTACCTTCTGATATAGTTACAACTCTACCTTCTGATATAGTTACAACTCTACCTTCTGATATAGTTACAACTCTACCTTCTGATATAGTTACAACTCTACCTTCTGATATAGTTACAACTCTACCTTCTGATATAGTTACAACTCTACCTTCTGATATAGTTACAACTCTACCTTCTGATATAGTTACAACTCTACCTTCTGATATAGTTACAACTCTACCTTCTGATATAGTTACAACTCTACCTTCTGATATAGTTACAACTCTACCTTCTGATATAGTTACAACTCTACCTTCTGATATAGTTACAACTCTACCTTCTGATATAGTTACAACTCTACCTTCTGATATAGTTACAACTCTACCTTCTGATATAGTTACAACTCTACCTTCTGATATAGTTACAACTCTACCTTCTGATATAGTTACAACTCTACCTTCTGATATAGTTACAACTCTACCTTCTGATATAGTTACAACTCTACCTTCTGATATAGTTACAACTCTACCTTCTGATATAGTTACAACTCTACCTTCTGATATAGTTACAACTCTACCTTCTGATATAGTTACAACTCTACCTTCTGATATAGTTACAACTCTACCTTCTGATATAGTTACAACTCTACCTTCTGATATAGTTACAACTCTACCTTCTGATATAGTTACAACTCTACCTTCTGATATAGTTACAACTCTACCTTCTGATATAGTTACAACTCTACCTTCTGATATAGTTACAACTCTACCTTCTGATATAGTTACAACTCTACCTTCTGATATAGTTACAACTCTACCTTCTGATATAGTTACAACTCTACCTTCTGATATAGTTACAACTCTACCTTCTGATATAGTTACAACTCTACCTTCTGATATAGTTACAACTCTACCTTCTGATATAGTTACAACTCTACCTTCTGACTATAGTTACAACTCTACCTTCTGATATAGTTACAACTCTACCTTCTGATATAGTTACAACTCTACCTTCTGATATAGTTACAACTCTACCTTCTGATATAGTTACAACTCTACCTTCTGATATAGTTACAACTCTACCTTCTGATATAGTTACAACTCTACCTTCTGATATAGTTACAACTCTACCTTCTGATATAGTTACAACTCTACCTTCTGATATAGTTACAACTCTACCTTCTGATATAGTTACAACTCTACCTTCTGATATAGTTACAACTCTACCTTCTGATATAGTTACAACTCTACCTTCTGATATAGTTACAACTCTACCTTCTGATATAGTTACAACTCTACCTTCTGATATAGTTACAACTCTACCTTCTGATATAGTTACAACTCTACCTTCTGATATAGTTACAACTCTACCTTCTGATATAGTTACAACTCTACCTTCTGATATAGTTACAACTCTACCTTCTGATATAGTTACAACTCTACCTTCTGATATAGTTACAACTCTACCTTCTGATATAGTTACAACTCTACCTTCTGATATAGTTACAACTCTACCTTCTGATATAGTTACAACTCTACCTTCTGATATAGTTACAACTCTACCTTCTGATATAGTTACAACTCTACCTTCTGATATAGTTACAACTCTACCTTCTGATATAGTTACAACTCTACCTTCTGATATAGTTACAACTCTACCTTCTGATATAGTTACAACTCTACCTTCTGATATAGTTACAACTCTACCTTCTGATATAGTTACAACTCTACCTTCTGATATAGTTACAACTCTACCTTCTGATATAGTTACAACTCTACCTTCTGATATAGTTACAACTCTACCTTCTGATATAGTTACAACTCTACCTTCTGATATAGTTACAACTCTACCTTCTGATATAGTTACAACTCTACCTTCTGATATAGTTACAACTCTACCTTCTGATATAGTTACAACTCTACCTTCTGATATAGTTACAACTCTACCTTCTGATATAGTTACAACTCTACCTTCTGATATAGTTACAACTCTACCTTCTGATATAGTTACAACTCTACCTTCTGATATAGTTACAACTCTACCTTCTGATATAGTTACAACTCTACCTTCTGATATAGTTACAACTCTACCTTCTGATATAGTTACAACTCTACCTTCTGATATAGTTACAACTCTACCTTCTGATATAGTTACAACTCTACCTTCTGATATAGTTACAACTCTACCTTCTGATATAGTTACAACTCTACCTTCTGATATAGTTACAACTCTACCTTCTGATATAGTTACAACTCTACCTTCTGATATAGTTACAACTCTACCTTCTGATATAGTTACAACTCTACCTTCTGATATAGTTACAACTCTACCTTCTGATATAGTTACAACTCTACCTTCTGATATAGTTACAACTCTACCTTCTGATATAGTTACAACTCTACCTTCTGATATAGTTACAACTCTACCTTCTGATATAGTTACAACTCTACCTTCTGATATAGTTACAACTCTACCTTCTGATATAGTTACAACTCTACCTTCTGATATAGTTACAACTCTACCTTCTGATATAGTTACAACTCTACCTTCTGATATAGTTACAACTCTACCTTCTGATATAGTTACAACTCTACCTTCTGATATAGTTACAACTCTACCTTCTGATATAGTTACAACTCTACCTTCTGATATAGTTACAACTCTACCTTCTGATATAGTTACAACTCTACCTTCTGATATAGTTACAACTCTACCTTCTGATATAGTTACAACTCTACCTTCTGATATAGTTACAACTCTACCTTCTGATATAGTTACAACTCTACCTTCTGATATAGTTACAACTCTACCTTCTGATATAGTTACAACTCTACCTTCTGATATAGTTACAACTCTACCTTCTGATATAGTTACAACTCTACCTTCTGATATAGTTACAACTCTACCTTCTGATATAGTTACAACTCTACCTTCTGATATAGTTACAACTCTACCTTCTGATATAGTTACAACTCTACCTTCTGATATAGTTACAACTCTACCTTCTGATATAGTTACAACTCTACCTTCTGATATAGTTACAACTCTACCTTCTGATATAGTTACAACTCTACCTTCTGATATAGTTACAACTCTACCTTCTGATATAGTTACAACTCTACCTTCTGATATAGTTACAACTCTACCTTCTGATATAGTTACAACTCTACCTTCTGATATAGTTACAACTCTACCTTCTGATATAGTTACAACTCTACCTTCTGATATAGTTACAACTCTACCTTCTGATATAGTTACAACTCTACCTTCTGATATAGTTACAACTCTACCTTCTGATATAGTTACAACTCTACCTTCTGATATAGTTACAACTCTACCTTCTGATATAGTTACAACTCTACCTTCTGATATAGTTACAACTCTACCTTCTGATATAGTTACAACTCTACCTTCTGATATAGTTACAACTCTACCTTCTGATATAGTTACAACTCTACCTTCTGATATAGTTACAACTCTACCTTCTGATATAGTTACAACTCTACCTTCTGATATAGTTACAACTCTACCTT
>CAXIVS010000023.1:0-17500 GCA_964035775.1 Osedax frankpressi
AATTAGAAGAGTTTTTTATGTTTAAATCGGAATAGTCTCATTTATAATTAAATCATTAAAATTAGTTATTAATTATATATTTGAAATTTTATCTTTAAAAAATAAATATTAACTTCTAATAAATATTTAATTATTGATTCTATTTCTTTAAGATTTGTTTTTATTATAATTATTTAATATTAAGCTATTATTTGTTGAAGAGAGATATACTACTCATATAATAGTCATTGTTGATTAATAGTAAGATTAACATATATATTCATTAATTCTATTATACTTATTTTGATTGTTAACTTTCTTTCTTAGACCTGCAAACAATGACTGTAGTTCATCAAATCTTCAGATGATGAAAGATTTCGTTTATTTGAACCTCTTCGATGAGATTATCATAGATATGGTTCAGGTTTGTCAAAAGATTCTATTCGCTGATATTTATCCCACTAACTGATAATGTAACTTATTTGTAATTATTATGTTGTTTTTAATAGATAATATTATTTATATTTAAGTATTAATTCATTATGAAATGTGAATAAAAATCAAATTATTTTTTCCCTAATTTATTAAAGAGTTTTTACTTCATGCTATATAAGATTATTATTTGTCATAATATATTTGATACCTGTAACATACTTTGCATTAGGACGAGAGAGAAAGACATACCTCCATTCATCAACGTATAGAACGAAGATGGCTAGGAAGTATTAAAATTCCTTTTTCTACAATTTATGCGAATTCCAGGGTTTTTACTTTTCTATTTCTTATGTAATTAACATTTATTGAATAATGGGGATTTCATAATTACTACTTATGATAATAATTACTTATGATAATAATTACTTATGATAATAATTACTTATGATAATAATTACTTATGATATCATTTATAATTGATTGGTTTCTTATTTGAGTCATTTTTAATTAATAAGTTAGGTTTTTGATTGTCTGATTAACCTTAAAAATAGCCAACTCTTTGTATCCAGAATATCGTAATCAATTTTATATATCTTAACCAGCTTATCTGCTGATAAGCTTATCTGTTGATAGTAATATATGTTGATAAGCGTATCTGCTGATATTTTTATCAATTTACACGCCTATCTGTTGATAATCATATCTGTTGATAAGCTTATCTGTTGATAAGCTTATCTGTTGATAAGCTTATCTGTTGATAAGCTTATCTGTTGATAAGCTTATCTGTTGATAAGCTTATCTGTTGATAAGCTTATCTGTTGATAAGCTTATCTGTTGATAAGCTTATCTGTTGATAAGCTTATCTGTTGATAAGCTTATCTGTTGATAAGCTTATCTGTTGATAAGCTTATCTGTTGATAAGCTTATCTGTTGATAAGCTTATCGGTTGATAAGCTTATCTGTTGATAATCTTATCTGTTGATAAGCTTATCCGTTGATAAGAATTATGTGAATGAAATGTATATAAAAAATATCTTCATAGATAGTTAAATTTAAAGTTAAATTTAAAATTAAAGTTAAAGTTAGATAAAATTAAAGTTAAAGTTAAATCAATTTAAATTTAAAGTGACATGAAAAAATAAAAATGATAAGAAAATAAAATATTTATTAACATATTCCATTGTTTTAATCAATATAAATTAAAATTTAGATTGATGGCACATTCAAATTATCAAGCCCACCTATCCTGCTTGGCTATAAACACATGCATAGTATTAGTGGTAATATCAACCCTGCCATGGTTAGTCATTATCTATAGTTGATCTGATTTACAATAAGTATACCCTTAGTAAATCTGTTGAAAGTAAGTCCATTGAAAGTAAGTCCATTGAAAGTAAGTCCGTTGAAAGTAAGTCCATTGAAAGTAAATCCGTTGAAAGTAAATCCGTTGAAAGTAAGTCCATTAAAAGTAAGTCCGTTGAAAGTAAATCCGTTGAAAGTAAGTCCATTGAAAGTAAGTCCGTTGAAAGTAAGTCCATTGAAAGTAAGTCCATTGAAAGTAAGTCCATTGATAGTAAGTCCATTGAAAGTAAGTCCATTGAAAGTAAGTCCATTGATAGTAAGTCCATTGAAAGTAAGTCCATTTATAGTAAATCCATTGAAAGTAAGTCCATTAATAGTAAGTCCGTTGAAAGTAAGTCCATTTAAAGTAAGTCCGTTGAAAGTAAGTCCATTGAAAGTAAGTCCGTTGAAAGTAAGTCCGTTGAAAGTAAGTCCGTTGAAAGTAAATCCGTTGAAAGTAAATCCGTTGAAAGTAAGTCCATTGAAAGTAAGTCCGTTGAAAGTAAATCCGTTGAAAGTAAGTCCATTGAAAGTAAGTCCGTTGAAAGTAAATCCGTTGAAAGTAAGTCCATTGAAAGTAAGTCCGTTGAAAGTAAGTCCGTTGAAAGTAAGTCCATTGAAAGTAAGTCCATTGAAAGTAAGTCCATTGATAGTAAGTCCATTGAAAGTAAGTCCATTTATAGTAAATCCATTGAAAGTAAGTCCATTGATAGTAAGTCCGTTGAAAGTAAGTCCATTGAAAGTAAGTCCATTGAAAGTAAGTCCATTGAAAGTAAGTCCATTGAAAGTAAATCAATTGAAAGTAAGTCCATTGAAAGTAAATCCATTGAAAGTAAGTCTATACGGCAGTAGTAATTCTAGCATTCTCGGATTTCTTGGATTTCATATTTATTGTATCTTTTAGAAAATTCTTTATTATTGTTTTTAGTTTAAATAAATACATTTATAGCAGAATTATGTTGACGATATTGAGGCACATATTGACACGATGTTGAGTCAAACTAATGAAACATTTATTAGCATTTTCTTAACAATCCAACCGGCTTTATCGCGTCCGGAACCAATCAAAGAACGTGTTAGTTTATATCTGTTTTCTTTGAATTCTTGAAATCACTCTTTCATAATATCATTACATGCTATTATATTATAATCCGCTTTCAATCTAATTTAATATTAGATTAGAAACTGATTTCTGTTTTTTTAATTATACTTCCTCTATTCTTCTTCAAGTTTGATAGCAGTGAAGATACAAAACTCTTGGAGTATGCTAACACATGGCAAGCTAACCTTTCAAAGAAATTCTCGACTGAATATGCAAAGAGAGAGGTCAACAAATTTCATAAAATTAAATTTTCCGAAGAATTACATTTATTTTAAAAAAATTATTTGGCGGTAATCAATGAAACGATATAATAAAATAATGTTCTTAACATTTTGATATGGTAACAATATACCAACTCACTTGTCATAATAGTTCAGCACAACTGTTGTCAATATGAACGGTAAGTCAGTATTTCTGACTCGCTATTTCAGACCAATCAAACCTCCCGAAGAATTCACATCACAATTTGAAAACGATCTCTCCACTAGTCTGCAATGCGCCGTTATAATCCATTACTTAATGTATATCTATTAACATTATCACTATATATATATAGAAATATACATATAATATATACATCACTTTTTTTGCTTAAGTAAATTAATTTCTTAAAGAATTTCATTTAAATGCGAATTGTTTTCATTTACAAACTTGTTTTTAAAGTAATTTTAGTATAAATTTGTATAATTAGATTGTGTTATTTATAGAGTTAATGAATCATTAAATCTACAAATAACACAATCATTAATAATGATTAAGTGATAATAATTATATGAACTTTACAGGAATCTATTGCTAGATTTGTTAGTTTGATTCCTTCCGTGTCCGATGCTATGATCTTTGCAGGACTCTTTGACATTTGGGGATCTTGTGATGTTTATATTTTATTTGCAATTATCTTTATTACATAACTTTATTACATTACTTTAGTCCATTACTTTATTACATTACTTTATTACATTACTTTATTACATTACTTTATTACATTACTTTATTACATAACTTTATTACATTACTTTAGTCCATTACTTTATTACATTACTTTATTACATAACTTTATTACATTACTTTAGTCCATTACTTTATTACATTACTTTATTACATTACTTTATTACATTACTTTAGTCCATTACTTTATTACATTACTTTATTACATTACTTTATTACATTACTTTAGTCCATTACTTTAGTCCATTACTTTAGTCCATTACTTTATTACATTACTTTATTACATTACTTTATTACATTACTTTAGTCCATTACTTTATTACATTACTTTATTACATTACTTTATTACATTACTTTAGTCCATTACTTTAGTCCATTACTTTAGTCCATTACTTTATTACATTACTTTATTACATTACTTTATTACATTACTTTATTACATTACTTTATTACATAACTTGATTAAACTTAAGTTAGTCATTTATTATTGAATTCCGTTTATTAATCATATTTCTTTATAAAATTTAGCAATAGTTCCCACTTCCCCAGTTCCTTAATTCCAACCCTATCTAAATATACTCCCTAACTGTCCAGCAATTTCTACAAATGGGACAAGGAGATGAACAAGAACATGCAGTATTGTTGGTTAATTACTTCCTCTTCCTCGGAAAGAAAGTCTGGCTCCTCCTAGGTTGGTCTTACCTTTAGGAATAGATTAAGTTACTGTAACTGATCTGACAAATATTAACAAGTAGCAGTTTTATGAAGGTTGATTACTTTAATACTAACTTTAGATGTTATTCTATTTTCCTTACTTTCATCTTGCTCTCAACATAATCATGTCATGTCTACATTTAATGTAAACATACTCATAATATCTTGATATGATATAATAACTTGTTCATTTCTATATGTCTATAACGTATCTTAATGGGTACCTTATCTATACCAACACCACAGGTATAGCAATACCAGAGGGTCAGACTGCCTATGTATTGACTCTGGAGCCAAGCGGTCAGTATTTCCTGTGGAATGCGAGTACTGGTCAGCGGTTCCGCAATAATGATTCAAGGTGCCCTTTGACCTCTGTCAGTTGTATTGCAGATGCAGAAAATGTTATTATATTTAACTCTCTTTTTCCTCCTCCTCCTCCTCCTCCTCCTCCTCCTCCTCCTCCTCCTCCTCCTCCTCCTCCTCCTCCTCCTCCTCCTCCTCCTCCTCCTCCTCCTCCTCCTCCTCCTCCTCCTCCTCCTCCTCCTCCTCCTCCTCCTCCTCCTCCTCCTCCTCCTCCTCCTCCTCCTCCTCCTCCTCCTCCTCCTCCTCCTCCTCCTCCTCCTCCTCCTCCTCCTCCTCCTCCTCCTCCTCCTCCTCCTCCTCCTCCTCCTCCTCCTCCTCCTCCTCCTCCTCCTCCTCCTCCTCCTCATCCTCATTCTCATCCTCATCCTCATCCTCATCCTCATCCTCATCCTCATCCTCATCCTCATCCTCATCCTCATCCTCATACTCATCCTCATCATCATCCTCATCCTCATCCTCCTCCTCCTCCTCCTCCTCCTCCTCCTCCTCCTCCTCCTCCTCCTCCTCCTCCTCCTCCTCCTCCTCCTCCTCCTCCTCCTCCTCCTCCTCCTCCTCCTCCTCCTCCTCCTCCTCCTCCTCCTCCTCCTCCTCCTCCTCCTCCTCCTCCTCCTCCTCCTCCTCCTCCTCCTCCTCCTCCTCCTCCTCCTCCTCCTCCTCCTCCTCCTCCTCCTCCTCCTCCTCCTCCTCCTCCTCCTCCTCCTCCTCCTCCTCCTCCTCCTCCTCCTCCTCCTCCTCCTCCTCCTCCTCCTCCTCCTCCTCCTCCTCCTCCTCCTCCTCCTCCTCCTCCTCCTCCTCCTCCTCCTCCTCCTCCTCCTCCTCCTCCTCCTCCTCCTCCTCCTCCTCCTCCTCCTCCTCCTCCTCCTCCTCCTCCTCCTCCTCCTCCTCCTCCTCCTCCTCCTCCTCCTCCTCCTCCTCCTCCTCCTCCTCCTCCTCCTCCTCCTCCTCCTCCTCCTCCTCCTCCTCCTCCTCCTCCTCCTCCTCCTCCTCCTCCTCCTCCTCCTCCTCCTCTAATTTATAAATTCAATGCAGATCTGGGCTAATATTCAGAGAGCTGACCAACCTTGTCGTATGATATTTGATGTAACAAATAATAAGATGTGGATGCCTTTCTTTGGTAAATCTTTTCCTCATGAAACCCTAATGAGTATTCAGGTCTGTTGGTTATGTTACGAGAACTGTTAGCAGGTGTAAGGTTGCATTTTAAGGCATTCATGCGTGTAGATATGTTTAGAGTAGAGTAGTTTAGGGTAGTTGTAGTAGAGAGATGTAGAGAGCTGTAAATAGTTGTAATCTGTAGCCAGAGTCATTACAGTACAATCACGTTTAATTTGTACTAACCTTTCCTTTACTTTCTCTCTCCCAGCCAGAGTCATTACAGTACAATCACGTTTAACCTGTACTAACCTTTCCTTTACTTTCTCTCTCCCAGCCAGACTCATTACAGTACAATCACGTTTAACCTTTACTAACCTTTCCTTTACTTTCTCTCTCCCAGCCAGAGTCATTACAGTACAATCACGTTTAATCTGTACTAACCTTTCCTTTACTTTCTCTCTCCCAGCCAGACTCATTACAGTACAATCACGTTTAACCTTTACTAACCTTTCCTTTACTTTCTCTCTCCCAGCCAGAGTCATTACAGTACAATCACGTTTAACCTGTACTAACCTTTCCTTTACTTTCTCTCTCCCAGCCAGAGTCATTACAGTACAATCACGTTTAACCTGTACTAACCTTTCCTTTACTTTCTCTCTTACAGCCAGACTCATTACAGTACAATCACGTTTAATCTGTACTAACCTTTCCTTTACTTTCTCTCTCCCAGCCAGACTCATTACAGTACAATCACGTTTAATCTGTACTAACCTTTCCTTTACTTTCTCTCTCCCAGCCAGAGTCATTACAGTACAATCACGTTTAATCTGTACTAACCTTTCCTTTACTTTCTCTCTTCCAGCCAGAGTCATTACAGTACAATCACGTTTAATCTGTACTAACCTTTCCTTTACTTTCTCTCTTCCAGCCAGAGTCATTGCACTACTTCAAAACTGATCCGGAATTTGTTAACGAACTCCAGGATAAAATTGAAATCACACTGAAATACCAGATCATGGAATGGAGGAATAACGTAATAACCAGATGGAACCGGTATTGCGTAAAGACCTTTAGGATGCTACTGAAGGGGTTGGTCTTGGGATGGAGCTAGACAGGTGTGGGAGAGGCTAGTAATGATGAGGGATTGCTTAATATGGACCTGGCTATCGAGAGGATGGTGTCAAGTGGGTTTCTCTTGGAAGATAGTCTAGTGTGAGGGTTTTAAGAGAAGAGTTAATCTTATGGAAGTAGCTTGCAGATAACACCTTACACCTCGCTACATATTCACATTTACAGACTCGAAGAAACTCGAGGAAAAGGTGTGAAACATATTGAGGAGTTGGAAAAGGTTTTGGGAGCTTACAAGGTTTCACATTGCTTTCAAATAACTCACTCAATAACTCTCTCAATAACTCACTCAATAACTCACTCAATAACTCTCTCAATAACTTTCACAATAACTCTCTCATTAACTCTCTCAATAACTCTCTCATTAACTCTCTCAATAACTCTCTCAATAACTCTCTCAATAACTCACTCAATAACTCTCTCAATAACTCTCTCAATAACTCTCTCAATAACTCTCTCAATAACTCTCTCAATAACTCTCTCAATAACTCACTCAATAACTCTCTCAATAACTCTCTCAATAACTCTCTCAATAACTCACTCAATAACTCTCTCATTAACTCTCACAATAACTCTCTCAATAACTCTCTTAATAACTTTCTCATTAACTCTCTCAATAACTCTCTCATTACCTCTCTCTCAATAACTCTCACAATAACTCTCTCAATAACTCTCACAATAACTCTCTCAATAACTCTCTTAATAACTCTCTCAATAACTCTCTCAATAACTCTCTCAATAACTCTCTCAATAACTCTCTCAATAACTCTCTCAATAACTCTCTCAATAACTCTCTCAATAACTCTCTCAATAACTCTCTCAATAACTCTCTCAATAACTCTCTCAATAACTCTCTCAATAACTCTCTCAATAACTCTCTCAATAACTCTCTCAATAACTCTCTCAATAACTCTCTCAATAACTCTCTCAATAACTCTCTCAATAACTCTCTCAATAACTCTCTCAATAACTCTCTCAATAACTCTCTCAATAACGCTCTCAATAACTCTCTCAATAACTCTCTAAATAACTTTCACAATAACTCTCTCAATAACTCTCTCAATAACTCTCTCAATAACTCTCTCATTACCTCTCTCTCAATAACTCTCACAATAACTCTCTCAATAACTCTCACAATAACTCTCTCAATAACTCTCTTAATAACTCTCTCAATAACTCTCTCAATAACTCTCTCAATAACTCTCTCAATAACTCTCTCAATAACTCTATCAATAACTCACTCAATAACTTTCACAATAACTCTCTCAATAACTCTCTCAATAACTCTCTCAATAATCTCTCAATAACTCTCTAAATAACTTTCACAATAACTCTCTCAATAACGCTCTCAATAACTCTCTCAATAACTCTCTCAATAACTCTCTCAATAACTCTCTCAATAACTCTCTCAATAACTCTCTCAATAACTCTCTCAATAATCTCTCAATAACTCTCTAAATAACTTTCACAATAACTCTTTAAATATCTCTCTCTAGATAATTCTACCTATTTCACTATTTTCCAAACACCCGTCATCATAAGGTCATCATAAGGTCACCATAAGGTCATCATAAGGTCACCATAAGGTCATCCTCTCATTCCACCGTTTTATCACCCTTTTTATTACTGAAACTTTTCCCAACTCACTTCTCTCAACATGTTTCCCCTCGTTCATACCTTACTATTAACCCTATCTTACCCACACTAACCCTCTTACCCCACTCTTAATCCTCTCTTGACCCTCTCTTACCCCACAATTACCTCTCCCTTACCCCTCCCTTTCCCCTCTTACCCCACTATTACCCGACTCTTACCCCTCTCTTACCACTATCCTACCCTACTCTTACCCTCCCTAGCCCTTCCCTTCCCCCTCTTGCTCCTCCCTTACCCTCCTAAACCCTCTCCCCCTAAAACCCCTTAATATCCTCCCACTGCCCCACTCTACCCTTTGCCCATCTTTACCTCTCATTTCCTCATGCTTGACCAGATGACCGGATTCCCTATAAACCTGTGCAGTAGTGATATGGATAGTATAGTGGAGGCTGTACAAGCCACCGGAGTGCATTCTTCTGAGGCCCCGGATGTCGAGTTTGCCCTCGCTGTACATATTACAGCATACCCTTGTAATGTGATCTCCATCTGGATCTACATTGCGTCATTGGTCAAGAAGCGTTAGACCGTTATTAACCTCGCTACAATGATCATAAGTAATGACCCCTACCTGCAACCCTCCCTAGACCTATCTCCCATCTCCCCAACCCTCTCTAGACCTATCTCTCATCTCCCCAACCCTACCTAGACCTATCTCCCATCTCACCAACCCTAACTAGACCTATCTCCCATCACCACGACCCTACCTAGACCTATCTCCCATCTCACCAACCCTACCTAGACCTATCTCCCATCACCACGACCCTCTCTAGACCTATCTCCCATCTCACCAACCCTACCTAGACATATATCTCATCTCCCCAACCCTAACTAGACCTATCTCCCATCTTCCCAACCCTCCTTAGACCCATCTTCTATTCCTCAGTATTCCCACAAAGCTATTCTAATTTTTTATTCGGTTTTATTACATATTTTTATATTTTATGTATTTTTAAGTATTTTTCTAATACATCTTATTATTAACAAATGTATTATACTATATGCCATTATATTTGTAATTATGCTTTATGCTTTTATCATTATCTAGTACATGATTATTTTTTATGGTATTATATTTAGAAATATTATATTTGTACTGATTATTATGTATTATAAGAAATGACCATATATTTATTGAAATCTATAAATACATATCATTGCTATACAATTTATATATTAAAGTAATAAATGTGATAATAAAATATTGTCTTAATTTGTATTCAATATTTTTATTAATAATTGTTCATAATAAATAATAAATGTTGTAGCAATGTAATTAATTCTTTAAGTCAACAAAAATAAATAAATATAAATAAAATAACCTTAAAAGGTAGTCAATAAATTAAAAACACTCCTTGTACCTACTTGCGCTTTTATAATTAAACAACAATGTACATTTCCTTAAATAATACTTATTGGTCCTACAATCATTATGACCATAATAACCGTGAATTCAAACTGGGGATAAGTTAATTTGTTGAACATTTCAGTGAGATATTTAAACAAAAGAAAACCTGTACAATAATAATACATAACAAAAATTAAATGATTACAAAAATAAGTTCTTTGATCTTGTCTTGTATTGACAAAGAAAATATAGTCATGAATGTAAGTTTTACTTGCAACCCAACCAATTGTAACCCAATTCACGAGGGTAAGTTTGAACAATCTGTAAGATAAATCAGAAATTGATATAGCCTTATTTTTTTAAATAATGAAAATTTTTAAAAATTGAATTTATATATAATTTATATACATTTATTTTACTGATAACAGAAATAGTGTATGCTTAAAATACTTATTTTGGCATAGATATATATATTATTAAACTCAATACAGTGTGCTAACTTCGTCATTTACGGGGTCTATTTTGTAATAAGTCCCTCTTGCAAAATAATAAGTGATATCATCAACGCTAGTCCTTTGCATTGTGAAAGCTGCTGTAAATAACTCAATGGGCAGATGTCTCCACCTACTGTCTTCGTGAGCAATAGATTCAACATATCCCTCTACGTTATATCGGACTAACTGGAATATGCGACCGTCTGAAAATGAAAGGAGGCATTGGGGGTAACATTAATATGTTATAGGTGTAGAGATGAGGAGGAGGAGCTGGATTGTAATTAATTGGAGTATTGACTTGTAGTATATTGTACTATATAGTGTAGAAGCCGATATTTTAGATATCTCATTACCTAGATAATAGGTATGTTCATATGTTCATGATCTGGTTATGGCAATGAGTGTAACATTTAAATCTAAAAATTAACTATAAGGGAATCGCAAACGAACCTTTCATGAAATAGGATTTATTTTCGCTAGGTATATAAAATGCTAAATCGATTGAAGGTAACATTTTCTTGAAATAGAAGCGAGATCTGACAGGCCCCGCGAGTTTCCTGAATCCGACATATATCCATAACTTTTCTTCCTACGAGCAAATGTAATTTATCAGAAGGGAGAGGGTGGGAGATATGGACAGGGAGAAGGAGAGGGAGGGAGATATGTACAGGGAGAAGGAGAAGGAGGCGGAAAGGGAAAGCGAGAGAGAGAGGGAGAGGGAGAGGGAGAGAGAAAGAGAGAGAGAGAGAGAGAGAGAGAGAGAGAGAGAGAGAAAGGGAGTAGATATATTAGAAACAAACCTTAAAGAAGTAGGTCACTTCAGTTTTAGTTGATCCTACAGGGAAAGTTACGGCTGCATCTAAGTTATTCGGAAGTTCCGGCCAAAAGTCTTTGATGTACTTTGGATATCCGTAATACACATTACCGTTACTACTTACTCGTACAAAACGGTCCCCTGGTGGTGTTTGATCGTATAGTAAATGTTTGAGGTAAGGCACAGTATGGGTATAGCTAGTAAGTATTACTTTGTATAGCTAAAGCAAATAGAAAAGGCTTCAACTCTGAGATTATCGGGAAGAGTTATGAAATGTAGAGCTAACTAATTAATTCATGCAATTTAATAATTCCTTTTAATCATAGTATTCTCTAAAATTGGTATTCAACTAGTATTTTATAGATTCGAGTATTTACCAATAAATCCATAGATGATTCCACTGGCGAAAGAGGTAATTGCATCGAACTTATTGATCTCGCAAATTGTTTTCTCATGTGGTGTTGTGATGGCAACAGTAGTCAAGGCAACCGTTGTGGTGGCAGCAGTAGTCGGGGCAACCGTTGTGGTGGCAACAGTAGTCGGGGCAGTAGTCGGGGCAGTAGTTGGGGCAGTAGTTGTAGTAGCAGCAGTTGTAGTAGCAGTAGTAGTCGGGGCAGCAGTTGTGGTCGGTTCAGCCGTGGTAGTTGTGGAAGCAGTTGTGAGTTGTGTAGTCAAAGGCTTAGTGTATCCTGAAAATGACAAATAAACTGGTTCTTATTTGAATTACTATCCTTACTACGATTAAATATTCCTTATCCATAATATATGTATGGTATATTTGATATACACACATATATATATATATATATATATATATATATATATATATATATACATATATATATATATGTGTTTCTATATTTGCGCCTATTCCAGAGTGCAGTTTTAATATAATAATTTAATGAAGGTTTTGGATTGGTCAGTGTTAAGATCTCTATATCTTGTTTGACTATCTATCAAAGTTATATATAAATTCACTTCCACCGAAGTTCTGACAATAAAAGAAAGTACTCGTGTAGTATATAGTATATAGTAAATAGTATATAGAATATAAACTACAGTGGTAATTATATCTGACTATAACTCACCATATAGAACTCTGATGGCATCAATATCATCTTGTCCGAGTTGGAAGTTTGACCTGTACCCTCCATAATAGGCTGCCATTGCGGACCCGGGAACGGACGAATGACGAATGCCCAAAGAATGGCCGAATTCATGAACCATCACCTGCAGCAGGTTATAGTATCCTGTTTGGGATGAAGGTCAGTGAGTGGGCGTGATCAGATTTATGGGGGCGTGGTCAAATTTATGGGGGCGTGGTCATATTAAAAGGAGACAATAATCGTGAAAGAATGTGTCCGTGGAAAAGAAATCGTTTCGCGATGAATGTGGTATAAAGTCTGTATTAATGTAACTTGCAGTTTAATAGTGATCTGTGTAAATATTCAAGGTTGTAACGACATCATCGTCGCTCGCCATGTTATACTTCTTGACCACTTCTATAACCACGCCATTAACCTCGTGTTCCTCCAGTTAGCGACCATGTTTCTGAATCGTCAAAGTGGGCGTTTCCCCCGCGCGGATAAAATGCGTGCGCCAGAGTTCCACCTCTACCATCGAATGCGCTTCCGTCACCATGGTCACCGTATACGAATTTGATTTCGATGTTGGCATATTCCGTTCCGAATACACGTTTGAAACGCATGTCCGACTCGGAGGACCACATCTGGTGGAAAGGGAAATGTTTAGCGAAGAAGAATTGATGTTATGAGAGTTTGCATGTGGTTAGAGATGAGGTCATGATTAATGGAGAGGGAACCATGTTATATGTGGGGTTATAGTAGTAGTTATAAGAAATGAAGTGTAATTACAAATGAGGATAATTATAGATATGAAGGAGATGAATTACTATTAGAGGGTGGTATTAGTACTTGCAGTAGTAGACGTAATTACTAGTGGGGGTGTGATTAGTAAGGGAAGATGTGATAATTAGTCGTATTCCTTTATTTAATTAAATCATATTTAGTTAATTCACAAAGGTGAAAGGATATTTAGTTAATTCACAAAGGTGAAAGGATATTTAGTTAATTCACAAAGGTGAAAGGATATTTAGTTAATTCACAAAGGTGAAAGGATATTTAGTTAATTCACAAAGGTGAAAGGATATTTAGTTAATTCACAAAGGTGAAAGTATATTTAATTAATTCACAAAGGTGAAAGTATATTTAGTTAATTCACAAAGGTGAAAGTATATTTAATTAATTCACAAAGGTGAAAGGATATTTAGTTAATTCACAAAGGTGAAAGGATATTTAGTTAATTCACAAAGGTGAAAGGATATTTAGTTAATTCACAAAGGTGAAAGGATATTTAGTTAATTCACAAAGGTGAAAGTATATTTAGTTAATTCACAAAGGTGAAAGTATATTTAGTTAATTCAAAAAGGTGAAAGTATATTTAATTAATTCACAAAGGTGAAAGTATATTTAGTTAATTCACAAAGGTGAAAGTATATTTAATTAATTCACAAAGGTGAAAGGATATTTAGTTAATTCACAAAGGTGAAAGTATATTTAGTTAATTCACAAAGGTGAAAGTATATTTAATTAATTCACAAAGGTGAAAGGATATTTAGTTAATTCACAAAGGTGAAAGGATATTTAGTTAATTCACAAAGGTGAAAGTATATTTAGTTAATTCACAAAGGTGAAATGATATTTAGTTAATTCACTAACATTAAATGCTTGAGCAGTAATTCGGCTGACATCTGCTCTAGACAAATCATTGGTATATGTGACAATCTGAATAGGGTTGCGGAGGTTGAAGATTAGGAAGTTAAGGAGGTTGGAGGTTAGGAGATTAAAGAGGTTATTTTAATTTTATTTTCGGATACATTTACTCTATCACTTCGACTCTAGACATGATTTAACTATTACCTTATATAACATTATACATATAACATTATTACCTTATAGGTGAGAAGTTTAGTGTCCCATTTCTGTCTCCACAAGACGTAACGTTTCTGTCGAGATCCAGTTTTCACTTGTTCAACATCTGGCATCCCGCATCTGGGTTGATGCATCAGAGCCAATGTGGCTGAGTCCAATATACCTAAGGAGTGGGACTTGAATAGTACTTGGTCGATATATTACGAGTATATCTTGTTATTGTAATACATTATCGTATTTATTGAAATAATTATATGGATCAGCCGGTGTTACTTTATTATTTTTGCATAAAGTAAGCGATAAATAAGAACTTCATAATAGCGATAAAATATAGATTTGTCTATATCTGATCATAATTAATATAAAAGTTGTTAAACTGATTATTTTATACTTATTGTTTTATTAGTTCGACTTATATATCAGACATCGCGAAGTCAACTTTAAATACAATTTTTGAGAATTACTGACCCGTGACGGGAAGGTTATTCATCTTCTGGAACTGAGCAATAGCTCTGGCCATATTAGAAGGGTCAACGGAGGTCGAGCGTTTCCGGCGCGCGACTGCGGTTAGCACTTCCGGTGTCGTGTTAGTCTCATCTTTATCCAGGTACCCAAACTTCTGCAGGTAGCTCTGTCGGTGGGGCAGATGCCAGGTATATTGCATGGTAGTTTAACGGTACATTTTATTCAGTTACATTCATTCAGCTACGAATTCTAAATCTAACTTCGCCTTGCAGTCAGTTAGACGTTAAATGAATTATATAATTTTAATGATATTTTAAATAATTAATTATTCTATAAAATTATTTGTTAAATGAAAATGAACAATATATACTTTGTTGTCCTTGCCCGGACAATTTATGCTTCCTAGACACCGTTACAGAATCACTTACATACTATCTCATACATTAAATATATACTCCGATACCCATGCTACGTTATAATGTACCTTATAGTCGAAGTTATCTTCAGTCGGCCTGGCAGAGTAGAGTGAGGCGAAAATAAAAACAATTAGCGTAATCAGCAACTGAAACTTCATGTCGGACTAGCAATTACTTTAGGTAAGTTCGAGTAAGTTTAGTCGAGTTCTGAAGGATTCTAAGAAGTTCAGATGATGGCGATGGATGACAACTGCAGTTCGATTGAAGAATAGAGTTTATATAGGTGGGGTGTGATCAGTTGACCGTGACCGACGCATCTGATTGGTCGACGTCCGAAGTTAATTGAGACAACACGGATATTAGAATATAGTAGATAAGAGTACATATTTTTATAGAAGGCGTTGGCAGTTTATCAAATATGATTAAGCGGTATATATATATATATATATATATATATATATATATATATATATATATATATATATGTGTGTGTGTGTGTGTGTGTGTGTGTATGTGTGTGTATGTGTGTGTGTGTAAATATATCATCGGTTTCGATCTTCTATTTATGTATTTTCATGTTATAATATCGGGTTTAAAATTTTTAATTATTTATTATATAATATTATCTCTGGAGAATGATTTCCTTATTTAGTTGCTAGTTAGTTATATTAATATATCAGTTATAGACCTTACATTCGTTTCCGTTTCCTATCTATTAGCAAATCGAGTTCAGTTCTGAATGAAAAGGATTTTAGTCGATTTATCAAACCACTAGCGAGGTTGAATTCATTTGAATGTATAATCTATAAGTATCGATTTCGTTATATAAGATACGTCCGGTTAAAAATTACAAATAACATATATATATACACCCTGATATATGAGTTTATTAAACTATATAACTTCATATGATCAATCCTTAATACCAAGTCTATTTATTTAAATAGACTATATTATGATTTATTAATTATGTAGCTATATCTCTGTGTTATTCATTAGTACGTTATACCACGTGTTTCTTAGTGTGATATATCTATATAACATAACATGTTGTCAAATAATGTTCTCTAATATTATGTAATACTATTATTAATGATCAATATCGAATGTAAGCGATGCTTTAGTTGTTATTGTTTCATTTATTGTAATTTAATAAATAATTGTTCTCATTCCATAGTAAATAATATTAATATTCATAATTATATATATATATATATATATATTATAAAGATATATATATATATATATATATATATATATATATATTATAAAGATATATATATATATATATATATATATATATATATATAATAGTATACACGTTTATATAAATAGTACTTATTATCTATAGTTGATTTGTACTATTAGTAATATGTGTTATATCCAAAGTGTGTATATAAATATAATAATATTAATATATAATGACAATATTATATAATATACATTGTAATATTATATAATATACATTGTATAGTTATGCATTATAACAATAGATATGTTGCAGATCAATATTGTACTTAACTATTTAAATATTTGCTATCTGTGTTTTGGATTAACATATTACCAACATTCTATACAATGTATCAACTGATGATATCTAGTAATGGCCATTGATTCACACGTGTACACACTACAATAGTTTATGGGGAACATCCATTACAACTGGTAATAGATAACATATGATAGATAAGTGGTAACTATAGCAACATCTAATACCTTAATACCTTATCAGAACAATGTCAAGAGGCCTTCCATTTAAGCGAAACAGGTGTTAATCTTACAATAATAATGAACTGGTACATAGATCATCAGTAAATACAAGAGATACAATATATATAATATTAAAAAATGTATGTATAAATATATTATATATATGAAATGCACATATAAATATGATTGAAATATTCAAATAAACGGTAAACATAATATTCACTTCATGATAATATAAAGTAGAAATGCGCTATTGATAGTATCACTTATGCATTTAGAGTTATGATGTTTCTGAATGAAAGTTTAAAAAAATGCCGCCTAATTTATTGAAACTACGATTATTTATTTGAAGTATCGATTTGTGTCCATAAATATATTAAAACTTCAAAAGAAATTATTTTAAGATACAAATTTACAAAGATCAATCGTAAGCAAAAATTACATAAATTCTAGAAATATATTTTGAAATAATTAATATGAAATGTTATATAATTAGGAATACTTGCCTATTTGAATAATATGTTCAATAATTATAAGTGTATAAATA
>CAXIVS010000024.1:22500-26120 GCA_964035775.1 Osedax frankpressi
ATAATCTCAATTCATCATAAAGTAAATATCAAGATAAAATAACGTCGAATTTATCGCATACATAGCAAACTAGGTATGTTTCGTTTTAATGTTCGATATAATAGAAACATCGTAATGTTTAGACCTAAAGAACACGTTATAGTAACTTTTGACGATAATTATAATTACCGATTGAGCTTATTTAAACAACTGAATGTTTAATTTAAAAAAATTTTTTGTCTCGAAATTTTTTTTTTTTGAGGCCCGCGGGCCTCCTCGCGAAAAAATACGTGTTTTTTTCAATTTTTGACATAGGTGCAGTTGACGACTTTTTTTTTTTTTTTTTTTGTTAGCTACCGATTTTGACTCGTTTTGTTCTAACTAGTGTAAATAGCTATGTCGCAACTTTTTCTTTTCAATTGTTAAAAAGTTATAGGCGGTTGAAAATTTTTTTTTTTTTTTTTAGACCTCAATAACTCCTAAAGTAATGCGAATTATATGACCATTCTAACTGTCCGACCTTATATTAATACGAAGATAATTATTTAATTAAAAAAAGTACAATATTTTTTTTGAAAATTTTTTTAGTCGCCGTCAAAGTCAAATTTTCAAAAAATCGAGCTCGAAGCTCCGATTTTTGCGAAAAAAGCTTGTTCACGGGCAAGGGAAAAAAGTATCGTGTTAAGCAGCCGCTTTTTTTTTTTTTTTTTTTCTAAAATGCCGTAATAGGTGGGGAAAATTAAAAAAAAAATTTTTTTCATGGACCCGAATAACTTAGTCAAATTTTTTTAGAATTTTTTTTACAAAAATTAAATCAATTAAAAAAAAAAAAATCCTGTTATATTACCGCATTTTAAAGGAAAAAAAAAAAAAAAAAAAAAACCTTTGCAATTATATATATTTTTTAAAAAATCGAGTTCGACGCTCCGAAATTCGCCAAAAAGAGATTAGATTGGGCATTAAAAAAAGGTTTGTTCAACAGCCGCTATTTTTATAATTTGTTTTCTAAAATGCCGTAATAAGTCGGGAGAATTAAAAAAAATTTCCATGAAGCCGAATAACTTAGTAAAATTTTTTGTGAATTTTTTTTATAAAATTTGACTAAGTTTTTCGGCTCCATGGAAATTTTTTTTTTTTTAATTCTCCCCACTTATTACGGCATTTTAGAGAAAAAAAAAAAAAAAAAGCGGCTGCTTAACACGATACTTTTTTCCCTTGCCCGTGAGCAAGCTTTTTTCGCAAAAATCGGAGCTTCGAGCTCGATTTTTTTGAAAATTTGAGTAGGACGGAGACTAAAAAATTTTCAAAAAAAATATTGTACTTTTTTTAATTAAATAATTATCTTCGTATTAATATAAGGTCGGACAGTTTGAATGGTCATACAATTCGCATTACTTTAAGAGTTATTGAGGTCTAAAAAAAAAAAACAAAAATTCAACCGCCTATAACTTTTTAACAATTGATAAGTAAAAGTTGCGACATAGCTATTTACACTAGTTAGAACAGAACGAATCATAATCCGTAGCTAACTAAAAAAAAAAAAAAAAAAAGTCGTCAACTGCACCTATGTCAAAAATTGAAAAAAACACGTATTTTTTCGCGAGGAGGCCCACGGGCCTCAAAAAAAAAAAATTTTCGAGACAAAAAATTTTTTTTTATTAAATATTCATATTTATTCATATTCAATTTCTCCGATATCCTGAAATAACTCGAATACAAATCGTTCGTAATTGTTTCGGTTTATCGGGGAGTTTTATTTAAACGATACTGAATAATCGTTGATTTTGTACATTAAATTGTATTTAGCAACGCATATTGTATTAACCAACTAAGACGATTAATCATGATATCCTTGGCGGCAGTAACTATGACTCTATTAAGGGTATATGACCCGATAAGTCTATATGAATCCGCCTGAAAAGTGATGACTAGTTACTCGCACATGTGCATACCTGTTGAGCAAGGGTGGCATACGCGTATGCCATCAAGATAATCTCTACCTCTACGTAGCGCCCGCTGGACACAGACCAACGGAGGCGATGTCGTGGTGGAGTGGTAATCCCGGTATTTGTCTATTAAGGGTATTGGCCCGATAAGTCTGTCTGAATCCGCCTGAAAAGTGATGACTAGTTACTCGCACATGTGCATACCTGTTGAGCAAGGGTGGCATACGCGTATGCCATCAAGATAATCTCTACCTCTACGTAGCGCCCGCTGGACACAGACCAACGGAGGCGATGTCGTGGTGGAGTGGTAATCCCGGTATTTGTCTATTAAGGGTATTGGCCCGATAAGTCTGTCTGAATCCGCCTGAAAAGTGATGACTAGTTACTCGCACATGTGCATACCTGTTGAGCAAGGGTGGCATACGCGTATGCCATCAAGATAATCTTTACCTCTACGTAGCGCCCGCTGGACACAGACCAACGGAGGCGATGTCGTGGTGGAGTGGTAATCCCGGTATTTGTCTATTAAGGGTATTGGCCCGATAAGTCTGTCTGAATCCGCCTGAAAAGTGATGACTAGTTACTCGCACATGTGCATACCTGTTGAGCAAGGGTGGCATACGCGTATGCCATCAAGATAATCTCTACCTCTACGTAGCGCCCGCTGGACACAGACCAACGGAGGCGATGTCGTGGTGGAGTGGTAATCCCGGTATTTGTCTATTAAGGGTATTGGCCCGATAAGTCTGTCTGAATCCGCCTGAAAAGTGATGACTAGTTACTCGCACATGTGCATACCTGTTGAGCAAGGGTGGCATACGCGTATGCCATCAAGATAATCTTTACCTCTACGTAGCGCCCGCTGGACACAGACCAACGGAGGCGATGTCGTGGTGGAGTGGTAATCCCGGTATTTGTCTATTAAGGGTATTGGCCCGATAAGTCTGTCTGAATCCGCCTGAAAAGTGATGACTAGTTACTCGCACATGTGCATACCTGTTGAGCAAGGGTGGCATACGCGTATGCCATCAAGATAATCTCTACCTCTACGTAGCGCCCGCTGGACACAGACCAACGGAGGCGATGTCGTGGTGGAGTGGTAATCCCGGTATTTGTCTATTAAGGTTATTCAAGCCTGCACGGTCTTTCGGATCGGTAATTTTGTTGAGCCTGCCCGAGGCGCATCGGGACTGGAAAGGAGCGTTATGCCTACTCGAGACGACGCTCGTGAAAAGGTGAAAAGGCTGTTTGAGAACCGCGCCAAAGGTGTTGATTGATATAGACAGCAGGGCGGTGGCCATAGAAGTCGGAATCCGCTAAGGAGTGTGTAACAACTCACCTGCCGAATCAACTAGCCCTTAAAATGAAAGCCGCGGTAACGATATTCTTATGCCGGTGATGAAGCGATATGATTTCTACGCAGTGCTCCGAATGTAAAAGTAATGAAATTCAACCGAACAAGGGTAAACGGCGGGAGTAAATACGATTAAGGTTATCGAAATCTAACATTGTGAACAACGAGCGTAGAGACTAACGTGCGGGTACAAGTTTAACGGAATTTCTATCGAAGATCATACGAATACTATGAGTTTAACGTTAACGTTAACGTTAACGTTAACGTTAACGTTAACGTTAACAGACAAAGTTTAATATCGAGGACCCGAAGACGAAGTTTAATATCGAGGACCCGAAGAC
>CAXIVS010000025.1:10000-15000 GCA_964035775.1 Osedax frankpressi
GCCTAATTAATTGTTTACCGAGTTGAAAACTCTTAGTCCGTCTCAGAACACGAATAGTTAGGTTCGCCTAATTAATTCGTTGCCTATATGGGAAATCAAAATAGTTTTCTCTTCGATTAGTTAGTTTTGCCTAATTAATTGTTTACCGAGTTGAAAACTCTTAGTCCGTCTCAGAACACGAATAGTTAGGTTCGCCTAATTAATTCGTTGCCTATATGCGAAATCAAAATAGTTTTCTCTTCGATTAGTTAGGTTTGCCTAATTAATTGTTTACCGAGTTGAAAACTCTTAGTCCGTCTCAGAACACGAATAGTTAGGTTCGCCTAATTAATTCGTTGCCTATATGCGAAATCAAAATAGTTTTCTCTTCGATTAGTTAGTTTTGCCTAATTAATTGTTTACCGAGTTGAAAACTCTTAGTCCGTCTCAGAACACGAATAGTTAGGTTCGCCTAATTAATTCGTTGCCTATATGCGAAATCAAAATAGTTTTCTCTTCGATTAGTTAGGTTTGCCTAATTAATTGTTTACCGAGTTGAAAACTCTTAGTCCGTCTCAGAACACGAATAGTTAGGTTCGCCTAATTAATTCGTTGCCTATATGCGAAATCAAAATAGTTTTCTCTTCGATTAGTTAGGTTTGCCTAATTAATTGTTTACCGAGTTGAAAACTCTTAGTCCGTCTCAGAACACGAATAGTTAGGTTCGCCTAATTAATTCGTTGCCTATATGCGAAATCAAAATAGTTTTCTCTTCGATTAGTTAGGTTTGCCTAATTAATTATTTGCTTATTGGTGAAATAATAAACCTTTCCACTGCGATTATATCACGGTGAATTGGTTTGATTTACTTGCATAAGTAAAAATTGCATTGATACAAATGAAAATTGTTTTGACTAGCTTTGATTATCTAAAAATTTTAACCATTTCACTATGATTTTATCATGGTGAAATGGTTTTTTATACGTAAAGTACTTCCGAACATTTTATAATTATTTCTGATTTGTGAAAATTTTCAAAGTTGGATATTTTAACATTTTTGTACACGTGAATATTTTATTAATTGTGAAAATTCGAAAAATTTTGACTCTAAAAAAAATGTTCTTAATTTTTCGTAATTATAAAACTTTTCGAACTTGTAAAAATTTTTTACTTGTAAATTTTTTTAAAATTTTTGTATTTGTAAATATTTTATTAATTTTTCGCAATTATAAAAATTTTCGAACTTGTAAAAATTTTTTACTTGTAAATTTTTTAACTCGTAAAATTTTTGTATCCTTAAATTTTTTTTAATTTTTGTATTTGTAAATATTTTATTAATTTTTCGCAATTATAAAAATTTTCGAACTTGTAAAAATTTTTTACTTGTAAATTTTTTAACTCGTAAATTTTTTGTATCCTTAAAATTTTTTTTAATTTTTGTATTTGTAAATATTTTATTAATTTTTATGGTCGTAAAAAAAACCCGACATAAAAACCTTATAATAAATATTTAAAAAAATATCACCCCCACCCCCCCCCGAAGCATCAAAATTTAAAATGTTTTGTATTTTAATGCTCAGGGTTTGGTTTCGGCTGAAATGTGTATTATTAAAGTAAATTTAATAACACCCGCAATCAACTTTCACCAATTAATTCAACTTCGTCTTCGAGTCCTCGATATTAAACTTCGTCTTCGGGTCCTCGATATTAAACTTCGTCTTCGGGTTCTCGATATTAAACTTCGTCTTCGGGTCCTCGATATTAAACTTCGTCTTCGGGTTCTCGATATTAAACTTCGTCTTCGGGTCCTCGATATTAAACTTCGTCTTCGGGTCCTCGATATTAAACTTTGTCTGTTAACGTTAACGTTAACGTTAACGTTAACGTTAACGTTAACGTTAAACTCATAGTATTCGTATGATCTTCGATAGAAATTCCGTTAAACTTGTACCCGCACGTTAGTCTCTACGCTCGTTGTTCACAATGTTAGATTTCGATAACCTTAATCGTATTTACTCCCGCCGTTTACCCTTGTTCGGTTGAATTTCATTACTTTTACATTCGGAGCACTGCGTAGAAATCATATCGCTTCATCACCGGCATAAGAATATCGTTACCGCGGCTTTCATTTTAAGGGCTAGTTGATTCGGCAGGTGAGTTGTTACACACTCCTTAGCGGATTCCGACTTCTATGGCCACCGCCCTGCTGTCTATATCAATCAACACCTTTGGCGCGGTTCTCAAACAGCCTTTTCACCTTTTCACGAGCGTCGTCTCGAGTAGGCATAACGCTCCTTTCCAGTCCGATGCGCCTCGGGCAGGCTCAACAAAATTACCGATCCGAAAGACCGTGCAGGCTTGAATAACCTTAATAGACAAATACCGGGATTACCACTCCACCACGACATCGCCTCCGTTGGTCTGTGTCCAGCGGGCGCTACGTAGAGGTAGAGATTATCTTGATGGCATACGCGTATGCCACCCTTGCTCAACAGGTATGCACATGTGCGAGTAACTAGTCATCACTTTTCAGGCGGATTCAGACAGACTTATCGGGCCAATACCCTTAATAGACAAATACCGGGATTACCACTCCACCACGACATCGCCTCCGTTGGTCTGTGTCCAGCGGGCGCTACGTAGAGGTAAAGATTATCTTGATGGCATACGCGTATGCCACCCTTGCTCAACAGGTATGCACATGTGCGAGTAACTAGTCATCACTTTTCAGGCGGATTCAGACAGACTTATCGGGCCAATACCCTTAATAGACAAATACCGGGATTACCACTCCACACGACATCGCCTCCGTTGGTCTGTGTCCAGCGGGCGCTACGTAGAGGTAGAGATTATCTTGATGGCATACGCGTATGCCACCCTTGCTCAACAGGTATGCACATGTGCGAGTAACTAGTCATCACTTTTCAGGCGGATTCAGACAGACTTATCGGGCCAATACCCTTAATAGACAAATACCGGGATTACCACTCCACCACGACATCGCCTCCGTTGGTCTGTGTCCAGCGGGCGCTACGTAGAGGTAAAGATTATCTTGATGGCATACGCGTATGCCACCCTTGCTCAACAGGTATGCACATGTGCGAGTAACTAGTCATCACTTTTCAGGCGGATTCAGACAGACTTATCGGGCCAATACCCTTAATAGACAAATACCGGGATTACCACTCCACCACGACATCGCCTCCGTTGGTCTGTGGTCCAGCGGGCGCTACGTAGAGGTAGAGATTATCTTGATGGCATACGCGTATGCCACCCTTGCTCAACAGGTATGCATGTGCGAGTAACTAGTCATCACTTTTCAGGCGGATTCAGACAGACTTATCGGGCCAATACCCTTAATAGACAAATACCGGGATTACCACTCCACCACGACATCGCCTCCGTTGGTCTGTGTCCAGCGGGCGCTACGTAGAGGTAGAGATTATCTTGATGGCATACGCGTATGCCACCCTTGCTCAACAGGTATGCACATGTGCGAGTAACTAGTCATCACTTTTCAGGCGGATTCATATAGACTTATCAGGTCATATACCCTTAATAGAGTCATAGTTACTGCCGCCAAGGATATCATGATTAATCGTCTTAGTTGGTTAATACAATATGCGTTGCTAAATACAATTTAATGTACAAAATCAACGATTATTCAGTATCGTTTAATAAAACTCCCCGATAAACCGAAACAATTACGAACGATTTGTATTCGAGTTATTTCAGGATATCGGAGAAATTGAATATGAATAAATATGAATATTTAATAAAAAAAAATTTTTTGTCTCGAAAATTTTTTTTTTTGAGGCCCGTGGGCCTCCTCGCGAAAAAATACGTGTTTTTTTCAATTTTTGACATAGGTGCAGTTGACGACTTTTTTTTTTTTTTTTTTTAGTTAGCTACGGATTATGATTCGTTCTGTTCTAACTAGTGTAAATAGCTATGTCGCAACTTTTACTTTTATCAATTGTTAAAAAGTTATAGGCGGTTGAATTTTTGTTTTTTTTTTTAGACCTCAATAACTCTTAAAGTAATGCGAATTGTATGACCATTCAAACTGTCCGACCTTATATTAATACGAAGATAATTATTTAATTAAAAAAAGTACAATATTTTTTTTGAAAATTTTTTTAGTCTCCGTCCTACTCAAATTTTCAAAAAATCGAGCTCGAAGCTCCGATTTTTGCGAAAAAAGCTTGCTCACGGGCAAGGGAAAAAAGTATCGTGTTAAGCAGCCGCTTTTTTTTTTTTTTTTTCTCTAAAATGCCGTAATAAGTGGGGAGATTTAAAAAAAAAAAATTTCCATGGAGCCGAAAAACTTAGTCAAATTTTATAAAAAAAATTCACAAAAAATTTTACTAAGTTATTCGGCTTCATGGAAATTTTTTTTAATTCTCCCGACTTATTACGGCATTTTAGAAAACAAATTATAAAAATAGCGGCTGTTGAACAAACCTTTTTTTAATGCCCAATCTAATCTCTTTTTGGCGAATTTCGGAGCGTCGAACTCGATTTTTAAAAAATATATATAATTGCAAAGGTTTTTTTTTTTTTTTTTTTCCTTTAAAATGCGGTAATATAACAGGATTTTTTTTTTTTTAATTGATTTAATTTTTGTAAAAAAAATTCTAAAAAAATTTGACTAAGTTATTCGGGTCCATGAAAAAAAAATTTTTTTTAATTTTCCCCACCTATTACGGCATTTTAGAAAAAAAAAAAAAAAAAGCGGCTGCTTAACACGATACTTTTTTCCCTTGCCCGTGAACAAGCTTTTTTCGCAAAAATCGGAGCTTCGAGCTCGATTTTTTGAAAATTTGACTTTGACGGCGACTAAAAAAATTTTCAAAAAAAATATTGTACTTTTTTTAATTAAATAATTATCTTCGTATTAATATAAGGTCGGACAGTTAGAATGGTCATATAATTCGCATTACTTTAGGAGTTATTGAGGTCTAAAAAAAAAAAAAAAAATTTTCAACCGCCTATAACTTTTTAACAATTGAAAAGAAAAA
>CAXIVS010000025.1:25000-26355 GCA_964035775.1 Osedax frankpressi
AAATTTTAACCATTTCACTATGATTTTATCATGGTGAAATGGTTTTTTATACGTAAAGTACTTCCGAACATTTTATAATTATTTCTGATTTGTGAAAATTTTCAAAGTTGGATATTTTTAACATTTTTGTACACGTGAATATTTTATTAATTGTGAAAATTCGAAAAATTTTGACTCTAAAAAAAATGTTCTTAATTTTTCGTAATTATAAAACTTTTCGAACTTGTAAAAATTTTTTACTTGTAAATTTTTTTAAAATTTTTGTATTTGTAAATATTTTATTAATTTTTCGCAATTATAAAAATTTTCGAACTTGTAAAAATTTTTTACTTGTAAATTTTTTAACTCGTAAAATTTTTGTATCCTTAAATTTTTTTTAATTTTTGTATTTGTAAATATTTTATTAATTTTTCGCAATTATAAAAATTTTCGAACTTGTAAAAATTTTTTACTTGTAAATTTTTTAACTCGTAAATTTTTTGTATCCTTAAAATTTTTTTTAATTTTTGTATTTGTAAATATTTTATTAATTTTTATGGTCGTAAAAAAAACCCGACATAAAAACCTTATAATAAATATTTAAAAAAATATCACCCCCACCCCCCCCCGAAGCATCAAAATTTAAAATGTTTTGTATTTTAATGCTCAGGGTTTGGTTTCGGCTGAAATGTGTATTATTAAAGTAAATTTAATAACACCCGCAATCAACTTTCACCAATTAATTCAACTTCGTCTTCGAGTCCTCGATATTGAACTTCGTCTTCGGGTCCTCGATATTAAACTTCGTCTTCGGGTTCTCGATATTAAACTTCGTCTTCGGGTCCTCGATATTAAACTTCGTCTTCGGGTTCTCGATATTAAACTTCGTCTTCGGGTCCTCGATATTAAACTTCGTCTTCGGGTCCTCGATATTAAACTTTGTCTGTTAACGTTAACGTTAACGTTAACGTTAACGTTAACGTTAACGTTAACGTTAAACTCATAGTATTCGTATGATCTTCGATAGAAATTCCGTTAAACTTGTACCCGCACGTTAGTCTCTACGCTCGTTGTTCACAATGTTAGATTTCGATAACCTTAATCGTATTTACTCCCGCCGTTTACCCTTGTTCGGTTGAATTTCATTACTTTTACATTCGGAGCACTGCGTAGAAATCATATCGCTTCATCACCGGCATAAGAATATCGTTACCGCGGCTTTCATTTTAAGGGCTAGTTGATTCGGCAGGTGAGTTGTTACACACTCCTTAGCGGATTCCGACTTCTATGGCCACCGCCCTGCTGTCTATATCAATCAACACCTTTGGCGCGGTTCTCAAACAGCCTTTTCACCTTTTCACGAGCGTCGTCTCGAG
>CAXIVS010000026.1:0-19882 GCA_964035775.1 Osedax frankpressi
CATTTACATTTATCTTATGTGGCAATCATTGCTCAATATGTAAAAGCATGAATGTCTAAATTGATCGAATGACATCATTTTCATATTACTAAATTACATTAATCAAAATGTTGTACACAACTCCATTCTGAAATTGCATTATTAAGTGATAGTGACAAGCTTGCCGTCTACCGTAATACATTGACGGCTAGTTACGTAATTTATCCAGAAGGTGGCGGCATTTAACGTTTCCGTGCAGACGTCGGAAACTGGAGACCGCCATGTTTTGTTACAGTTTCTAATAAACAATCAATGTTCATTTATTAAGCTCCCGCGACATATGAATACTTTCTAACACACCCACACTAACTGTTATTGTATCAGCATGTTAGCTTCGAAAAAAATAGCTTCCTAATTGGAACGTATTAGTCGTTATTCATGTTTTTGTTCACGTGTAACGGTTTTGAAATTATTGTTAATTAGCTGACAACATTAGACATATCTTGGAAAACTAGACGGGATATAACTTGATGTACATAAGTATGTTGCAATTAGATTGTTAGAGGGTGTAGGCAGTAGAAGAGATGCGCATTATTCGCGTTATGCTTGAAAGTTCGAAACTCCGTTATTGCTTTATTTAAATAAGTATTATTATTTCAGTTTGATAGTATTTTTTATCAAAACACATTATACCACATCAATCTACATCGAAATGGTTACAACTTATTCAAATATCATCAGGCCAGTAGCTCATTTACATTTATCCTATGTGGCAATCATTTGCTCAATACGTAAAAGCATGAATGTCTAAATCGATCGTATGACATAAGGTTCATGTTACTAAATTACGTTAATCAAAATGTACTCAACACCATGCTGTAAATGCATTATTTAGTAATACTGACATGCTTGCCGTCTACCGTAATACATTGACGGCTAGTTACGTAATTTATCCAGAAGGTGGCGGCATTTAACGTTTCCGTGGATACGTCGAATAATGGATTCCGCCATATTTTCTTGCAGTTTATAATAAACAATCAATGTCCATTTATTTAGCTCCCACGACATGTTAATACTTTGTATCCTACCCACACTAATTGTTATTGTATCAGCATTTCGGCTTCGAAAAAAATTGCTTCCTAATTTGAACGTTTTAGTTGTTATTGACGTTTTTGTTCACGCGCAACGGTTTTGGATTTATTGTTAATTAGCTGACAAAGTTAGATACATTTTTTACAGCTAGACGGGATATAGCTTGTTGTACATATGTATGTTGCAATTAGATTGATAGAGGATATAGACAGTGGTAGAGATGCGCATTATTCGCGTAATGTTTGACAGTTCGAAACTCCGGTATTGCTTAATATAAATAAGTAATATTATCTTAGTTTGACGATTTGTTTTATCAAAACACATTATGGCACATTTACCGACATCGAAATGGTTAGAACTTTTTCACATATGATCTGACTAGTAGCTCGTTTACATTTATCCTATGTGACAATCATTGCTCAATACGTAAAAGCATGAATGTCTAAATTGATCGTATGACATCATTTTCATGTTACTAGATTACATTAATCAAAATGTTGTACACAACTCCATGCTGAAATTGCATTATTGAGTGATAGTGACAAGCTTGCCGTCTACCGGAATACATTGACGGCTAGTTACGTAATTTATCCAGAAGGTGGCGGCATTTAACGTTTCCGTGGAGACGACGGAAACTGGAGTCCGCCATGTTTTGTTACAGTTTCTAATAAATAATCAATGTTCATTTATTAAGCTCCCACGACATATGAATACTTTCTAACATACCCACACTAATTGTTATAGTATCAGCATGTTAGCTTCGAAAACAATAGCTTCCTAATTGGAACGTTTTAGTCGTTAATGACGTTTTTGTTCACGCACAACGGTTTGGGATTTATTGTTAATTAGCTGTCAAAGTTATACATTTCTTCTACAACTAGACGGGATATAGCTTGATGTACATGTGTCTGTTGCAATTAGATTGATAGAGGATGTAGACAGTGGTAGAGATGCGCATTATTCGCGTAATGTTTGACAGTTCGAAACTCCGGTATTGCTTAATGTAAATAAGTAATATTATTTCAGTTTGATGATATTGTTTTATCAAAATACATTATGGCACATCTACCGACATCGAAATGGTTACAACTTTTTCACATATGATCTGAGTAGTAGCTCATTTACATTTATCCTATGTGACAATCATTGCTCAATACGTAAAAGCATGAATGTCTAAATTGATCGCATGACATCATTTTCATGTTACTAGATTACATTAATCAAATTTTTTTACACAACTCCATGCTGAAATTGCATTATTAAGTGATAGTGACAAGCTTGCCGTCTACCGGAATACATTGACGGCTAGTTACGTAATTTATCCAGAAGGTGGCGGCATTTAACGTTTCCGTGGAGACGTCGGAAACTGGAGTCCGCCATGTTTTGTTACAGTTTCTAATAAACAATCAATGTTCATTTATTAAGCTCCCGCGACATACGAATACTTTCTAATATACCCACACTAACTGCTATTCTATCAGCATTATAGCGTCGAAAACAATAGCTTCCTAATTGGAACGTTTTAGTAGTCATTGACGTTTTTGATCACGCGCAAGGTTTTGGGATTTAATGTTAATTAGTAGACAAAGTTAGTCCTATCTTGGACAACTAGACGAGATATAGCTTGATGTACTTATGTGTGATGCAAATAGATTGATAGAGGGTGTAGACGGTGGTAGATATGCGCTTTATTCGCGTAATGTTTGACAGATCGAAACTCCGGTATTGCTTTATATAAATAAGTAATATTATTTCAGTTTGATAGTATTTTTTATCAAAACACATTATGCCACATCTACCAACATAGAAATGGTGACAACTTATTCAAATATCACCAGGCCAGTAGCTCATTTACATTTATCTTATGTGGCAATCATTGCTCAATATGTAAAAGCATGAATGTCTAAATTGATCGAATGACATCATTTTCATATTACTAAATTACATTAATCAAAATGTTGTACACAACTCCATTCTGAAATTGCATTATTAAGTGATAGTGACAAGCTTGCCGTCTACCGTAATACATTGACGGCTAGTTACGTAATTTATCCAGAAGGTGGCGGCATTTAACGTTTCCGTGCAGACGTCGGAAACTGGAGACCGCCATGTTTTGTTACAGTTTCTAATAAACAATCAATGTTCATTTATTAAGCTCCCGCGACATATGAATACTTTCTAACACACCCACACTAACTGTTATTGTATCAGCATGTTAGCTTCGAAAAAAAATAGCTTCCTAATTGGAACGTATTAGTCGTTATTCATGTTTTTGTTCACGTGTAACGGTATTGAAATTATTGTTAATTAGCTGACAACATTAGACATATCTTGGAAAACTAGACGGGATATAACTTGATGTACATAAGTATGTTGCAATTAGATTGTTAGAGGGTGTAGGCAGTAGAAGAGATGCGCATTATTCGCGTTATGCTTGAAAGTTCGAAACTCCGTTATTGCTTTATTTAAATAAGTATTTTTATTTCAGTTTGATAGTATTTTTTATCAAAACACATTATGCCACATCAATGAATATCGAAATGGTTACAACTTGTTCCAATATCATCAGACAGTAGCTCATTTACATTTATCCTATGTGGCAATCATTTGCTCAATACGTAAAAGCATGAATGTCTAAATCGATCGTATGACATAAGGTTCATGTTACTAAATTACGTTAATCAAAATGTACTCAACACCATGCTGTAAATGCATTATTTAGTAATACTGACATGCTTGCCGTCTACCGTAATACATTGACGGCTAGTTACGTAATTTATCCAGAAGGTGGCGGCATTTAACGTTTCCGTGGAGACGTCGGAAACTGGAGTCCGCCATGTTTTGTTACAGTTTATAATAAACAATCAATGTCCATTTATTTAGCTCCCACGACATGTTAATACTTTGTAACATACCCACACTAATTGTTATTGTATCAGCATTTCGACTTCGAAAAAAATTGCTTCCTAATTTGAACGTTTTAGTTGTTATTGACGTTTTTGTTCACGCGCAACGGTTTTGGATTTATTGTTAATTAGCTGACAAAGTTAGATATATTTTTTACAACTAGACGGGATATAGCTTGATGTACATGTGTCTGTTGCAATTAGATTGATAGAGGATGTAGACAGTGGTAGAGATGCGCATTATTCGCGTAATGTTTGACAGTTCGAAACTCCGGTATTGCTTAATATAAATAAGTAATATTATCTTAGTTTGACGATTTGTTTTATTAAAACATATTATGGCACATTTGCCGACATCGAAATGGTTACAACTTTTTCACATATGATCTGACTAGAAACTTATTTACATTTATCCTATGTGACAATCATTGCTCAATACGTAAAAGCATGAATGTCTAAATTGATCGTATGACATCATTTTCATATTACTAAATAACATTAATGAAAATGTTGTTCACAACTCCATTCTGATATTGCATTATTAAGTGATAGTGACAAGCTTGCCGTCTACCGTAATACATTGACGGCTAGTTAGGTAATTTATCAAGAAGGTGGCGGCATTTAACGTTTCCGTGCAGACATCGGAAACTGGAGACCGCCATGTTTTGTTACAATTTCTAATAAACGATCAATGTTCATTTATTAAGCTCCCGCGACATATGAATACTTTCTAACACACCCACACTAACTGTTATTGTATCAGCATGTTAGCTTCGAAAAAAAGTAGCTTCCTAATTGGAACGTGTTAGTCGTTATTCATGTTTTTGTTCACGTGTAACCGTTTTGAAGTTATTGTTAATTAGCTGACAACATTAGACATATCTTGGAAAACTAGACGGGATATAACTTGATGTACATAAGTATGTTGCAATTAGATTGTTAGAGGGTGTAGGCAGTAGAAGAGATGCGCATTATTCGCGTTATGCTTGAAAGTTCGAAACTCCGTTATTGCTTTATTTAAATAAGTATTTTTATTTCAGTTTGATAGTATTTTTTATCAAAACACATTATGCCACATCAATCAATATCGAAATGGTTACAACTTATTCCAATATCATCAGACAGTAGCTCATTTACATTTATCCTATGTGGCAATCATTTGCTCAATACGTAAAAGCATGAATGTCTAAATCGATCGTATGACATAAGGTTCATGTTACTAAATTACGTTAATCAAAATGTACTCAACACCATGCTGTAAATGCATTATTTAGTAATACTGACATGCTTGCCGTCTACCGTAATACATTGACGGCTAGTTACGTAATTTATCCAGAAGGTGGCGGCATTTAACGTTTCCGTGGATACGTCGAATAATGGATTCCGCCATATTTTCTTGCAGTTTATAATAAACAATCAATGTCCATTTATTTAGCTCCCACGACATGTTAATACTTTGTAACATACCCACACTAATTGTTATTGTATCAGCATTTCGACTTCGAAAAAAATTGCTTCCTAATTTGAACGTTTTAGTTGATATTGACGTTTTTGTTCACGCGCAACGGTTTTGGATTTATTGTTAATTAGCTGACAAAGTTAGATATATTTTTTTACAACTAGACGGGATATAGCTTGATGTACATGTGTCTGTTGCAATTAGATTGATAGAGGATGTAGACAGTGGTAGAGATGCGCATTATTCGCGTAATGTTTGACAGTTCGAAACTCCGGTATTGCTTAATATAAATAAGTAATATTATCTTAGTTTGACGATTTGTTTTATTAAAACATATTATGGCACATTTACCGACATCGAAATGGTTAGAACTTTTTCACATATGATCTGACTAGTAGCTCATTTACATTTATCCTATGTGACAATCATTGCTCATTACGTAAAAGCATGAATGTCTAAATTGATCGTATGACATCATTTTCATGTTACTAGATTACATTAATCAAAATGTTGTACACAACTCCATGCTAAAATTGCATTATTGAGTGATAGTGACAAGCTTGCCGTCTACCGTAATACATTGACGGCTAGTTACGTAATTTATCCAGAAGGTGGCGGCATTTAACGTTTCCGTGCAGACGTCGGAAACTGGAGACCGCCATGTTTTGTTACAGTTTCTAATAAACAATCAATGTTCATTTATTAAGCTCCCGCGACATATGAATACTTTCTAACATACCCACACTAATTGTTATAGTATCAGCATGTTAGCTTCGAAAACAATAGCTTCCTAATTGGAACGTTTTAGTCGTTATTGACGTTTTTGTTTACACGCAAGGTTTTGCGTTTTATTGTTAATTAGTAGACAAAGTTAGTCCTATCTTGCACAACTAGACGAGATATAGCTTGAGGTACATATGTATGTTGCAAATAGAGAGATACAGGCTGTAGTCAGTGGTAGAGATGCGCATTATTCGCGTTATGTTTGAAAGATCGAAACTCCGGTATTGCTTTATATAAATATGTAGTATTATCTCAGTTTTATATATTTTTTTATCAAAACACATTATGCCACATCTACCGACATCGAAATGGTTACACAGTTTTCAAATATATGCAGGCCAGTAGCTCATTTACATTTATCCTTTGTGGCAATCATTTGCTCAATACGTAAAAGCATGAATATTTAAATTGATCTTACGACATAATTTTCATGTTACTAAATTATATTAGTCAACATTTATACACAAATCAATGTTATAATTGCATTATTAAGTGATAGTGACAAGCTTGACGTCTACCGAAATACATTGACGGCTAGTTACGTAATTTATCCAGAAGGTGGCGGTATTTAACGTTTCCGTGGAGACGTCGGAAACTGGAGTCCGCCATGTTTTGTTACAATTTCTAATAAACAACCAATGTTGATTTATTAAGCTCCCGCGACATACGAATACTTTCTAATATACCCACACTAACTGCTATTGTATCACCATTATAGCGTCGAAAACAATAGCTTCCTAATTCGAACGTTTTAGTCGTTATTGACGTTTTTGTTCACGCACAACGGTTTGGGATTTATTGTTAATTAGCTGTCAAAGTTATACATTTCTTCTACAACTAGACGGGATATAGCTTGATGTACATGTGTCTGTTGCAATTAGATTGATAGAGGATGTACACAGTGGTAGAGATGCGCATTATTCGCGTAATGTTTTACAGTTCGAAACTCCGGTATTGCTAAATATAAATAAGTAATATTATTTCAGTTTGATGATATTGTTTTATCAAAACACATTATGGCACATCTACCGACATCGAAATGGTTACAACTTTTTCACATATGATCTGAGAAGTAGCTCATTTACATTTATCCTATGTGGCAATCATTGTTCAATACGTAAAAGCATGAATGTCTAAATAGATCGTATGACATCATTTTCATATTACTAAATTACATTAATCAAAATTTGTACACAACTCCATGCTGAAATTGCATTATTAAGTGATTGTGACAAGCTTGCCGTCTACCGGAATACATTGACGGCTAGTTACGTAATTTATCCAGAAGGTGGCGGCATTTAACGTTTCCGTGGAGACGACGGAAACTGGAGTCCGCCATGTTTTGTTACAGTTTCTAATAAATAATCAATGTTCATTTATTAAGCTCCCACGACATATGAATACTTTCTAACATACCCACACTAATTGTTATAGTATCAGCATGTTAGCTTCGAAAACAATAGCTTCCTAATTGGAACGTTTTAGTCGTTAATGACGTTTTTGTTCACGCACAACGGTTTGGGATTTATTGTTAATTAGCTGTCAAAGTTATACATTTCTTCTACAACTAGACGGGATATAACTTGATGTACATAAGTATGTTGCAATTAGATTGTTAGAGGGTGTAGGCAGTAGAAGAGATGCGCATTATTCGCGTTATGCTTGAAAGTTCGAAACTCCGTTATTGCTTTATTTAAATAAGTATTATTATTTCAGTTTGATAGTATTTTTTATCAAAACACATTATGCCACATCAATCAACATCGAAATGGTTACAACTTATTCCAATATTATCAGGCCAGTAGCTCATTTACATTTATCCTATGTGGCAATCATTTGCTCAATACGTAAAAGCATGAATGTCTAAATCGATCGTATGACATAAGGTTCATGTTACTAAATTGCGTTAATCAAAATGTACTCAACACCATGTTGTAAATGCATTATTTAGTAATAGTGACATGCTTGCCGTCTACCGTAATACATTGACGGCTAGTTACGTAATTTATCCAGAAGGTGGCGGCATTTAACGTTTCCGTGGATACGTCGAATAATGGATTCCGCCATATTTTCTTGCAGTTTATAATAAACAATCAATGTCCATTTATTTAGCTCCCACGACATGTTAATACTTTCTAACATACCCACATTAATTGTTATTGTATAAGCATTTCGGCTTAGAAAAAAATTGCTTCCTAATTAGAACGTTTTAGTCGTTATTGACGTTTTTGTTCACGCGCAACGGTTTTGGATTTATTGTTAATTAGCTGACAAAGTTAGATATTTTTTTTACAATTAGACGGGATATAGCTTGATGTACATATGTCTGTTGCAATTAGATTGATAGAGAATATAGACAGAGGTAGATATGCGCATTATTCGCGTAATGTTTGACAGTTCGAAACTCCGGTATTACTTAATATAAATAAGTAATATTACCTTAGTTTGACGATTTTTTTTATCAAAACACATTATGGCACATCTACCGACATCGAAATGGTTACAACTTTTTCACATATGATCTGACTAGGAACTTATTTACATTTATCCTATGTGACAATCATTGCTCAATACGTAAAAGCATGAATGTCTAAATTGATCGTATGACATCATTTTCATATTACTAAATAACATTAATGAAAATGTTGTTCACAACTCCGTGCTGAAATTGCATTATTAAATTATAGTGACAAGCTTGCCCTCTACTGGAATACACTGACGGCTTGTTACGTAATTCATCCAGAAGGTGGCGGGATTTAACGTTTCCGTGGAGACGTCGGAAACTGGAGTCCGCCATGTTTTGTTACAATTTCTAATAAACGATCAATGTTCATTTATTAAGCTCCCGCGACATATGAATACTTTCTAACACACCCACACTAACTGTTATTGTATCAGCATGTTAGCTTCGAAAAAAAGTAGCTTCCTAATTGGAACGTGTTAGTCGTTATTCATGTTTTTGTTCACGTGTAACCGTTTTGAAGTTATTGTTAATTAGCTGACAACATTAGACATATCTTGGAAAACTAGACGGGATATAACTTGATGTACATAAGTATGTTGCAATTAGATTGTTAGAGGGTGTAGGCAGTAGAAGAGATGCGCATTATTCGCGTTATGCTTGAAAGTTCGAAACTCCGTTATTGCTTTATTTAAATAAGTATTATTATTTCAGTTTGATAGTATTTTTTTATCAAAACACATTATACCACATCAATCTACATCGAAATGGTTACAACTTATTCAAATATCATCAGGCCAGTAGCTCATTTACATTTATCCTATGTGGCAATCATTTGCTCAATACGTAAAAGCATGAATGTCTAAATCGATCGTATGACATAAGGTTCATGTTACTAAATTACGTTAATCAAAATGTACTCAACACCATGCTGTAAATGCATTATTTAGTAATACTGACATGCTTGCCGTCTACCGTAATACATTGACGGCTAGTTACGTAATTTATCCAGAAGGTGGCGGCATTTAACGTTTCCGTGGATACGTCGAATAATGGATTCCGCCATATTTTCTTGCAGTTTATAATAAACAATCAATGTCCATTTATTTAGCTCCCACGACATGTTAATACTTTGTAACATACCCACACTAATTGTTATTGTATCAGCATTTCGACTTCGAAAAAAATTGCTTCCTAATTTGAACGTTTTAGTTGTTATTGACGTTTTTGTTCACGCGCAACGGTTTTGGATTTATTGTTAATTAGCTGACAAAGTTAGATATATTTTTTACAACTAGACGGGATATAGCTTGATGTACATGTGTCTGTTGCAATTAGATTGATAGAGGATGTAGACAGTGGTAGAGATGCGCATTATTCGCGTAATGTTTGACAGTTCGAAACTCCGGTATTGCTTAATATAAATAAGTAATATTATCTTAGTTTGACGATTTGTTTTATTAAAACATATTATGGCACATTTACCGACATCGAAATGGTTAGAACTTTTTCACATATGATCTGACTAGTAGCTCATTTACATTTATCCTATGTGACAATCATTGCTCAATACGTAAAAGCATGAATGTCTAAATTGATCGTATGACATCATTTTCATGTTACTAGATTACATTAATCAAAATGTTGTACACAACTCCATGCTAAAATTGCATTATTGAGTGATAGTGACAAGCTTGCCGTCTACCGTAATACATTGACGGCTAGTTACGTAATTTATCCAGAAGGTGGCGGCATTTAACGTTTCCGTGCAGACGTCGGAAACTGGAGACCGCCATGTTTTGTTACAGTTTCTAATAAACAATCAATGTTCATTTATTAAGCTCCCGCGACATATGAATACTTTCTAACATACCCACACTAATTGTTATAGTATCAGCATGTTAGCTTCGAAAACAATAGCTTCCTAATTGGAACGTTTTAGTCGTTATTGACGTTTTTGTTTACACGCAAGGTTTTGCGTTTTATTGTTAATTAGTAGACAAAGTTAGTCCTATCTTGCACAACTAGACGAGATATAGCTTGAGGTACATATGTATGTTGCAAATAGAGAGATACAGGCTGTAGTCAGTGGTAGAGATGCGCATTATTCGCGTTATGTTTGAAAGATCGAAACTCCGGTATTGCTTTATATAAATATGTAGTATTATCTCAGTTTTATATTTTTTTTTATCAAAACACATTATGCCACATCTACCGACATCGAAATGGTTACACAGTTTTCAAATATATGCAGGCCAGTAGCTCATTTACATTTATCCTTTGTGGCAATCATTTGCTCAATACGTAAAAGCATGAATATTTAAATTGATCTTACGACATAATTTTCATGTTACTAAATTATATTAGTCAACATTTATACACAAATCAATGTTATAATTGCATTATTAAGTGATAGTGACAAGTTTGACGTCTACCGAAATACATTGACGGCTAGTTACGTAATTTATCCAGAAGGTGGCGGTATTTAACGTTTCCGTGGAGACGTCGGAAACTGGAGTCCGCCATGTTTTGTTACAATTTCTAATAAACAACCAATGTTGATTTATTAAGCTCCCGCGACATACGAATACTTTCTAATATACCCACACTAACTGCTATTGTATCACCATTATAGCGTCGAAAACAATAGCTTCCTAATTCGAACGTTTTAGTCGTTATTGACGTTTTTGTTCACGCACAACGGTTTGGGATTTATTGTTAATTAGCTGTCAAAGTTATACATTTCTTCTACAACTAGACGGGATATAGCTTGATGTACATGTGTCTGTTGCAATTAGATTGATAGAGGATGTACACAGTGGTAGAGATGCGCATTATTCGCGTAATGTTTTACAGTTCGAAACTCCGGTATTGCTAAATATAAATAAGTAATATTATTTCAGTTTGATGATATTGTTTTATCAAAACACATTATGGCACATCTACCGACATCGAAATGGTTACAACTTTTTCACATATGATCTGAGAAGTAGCTCATTTACATTTATCCTATGTGGCAATCATTGTTCAATACGTAAAAGCATGAATGTCTAAATAGATCGTATGACATCATTTTCATATTACTAAATTACATTAATCAAAATTTGTACACAACTCCATGCTGAAATTGCATTATTAAGTGATTGTGACAAGCTTGCCGTCTACCGGAATACATTGACGGCTAGTTACGTAATTTATCCAGAAGGTGGCGGCATTTAACGTTTCCGTGGAGACGACGGAAACTGGAGTCCGCCATGTTTTGTTACAGTTTCTAATAAATAATCAATGTTCATTTATTAAGCTCCCACGACATATGAATACTTTCTAACATACCCACACTAATTGTTATAGTATCAGCATGTTAGCTTCGAAAACAATAGCTTCCTAATTGGAACGTTTTAGTCGTTAATGACGTTTTTGTTCACGCACAACGGTTTGGGATTTATTGTTAATTAGCTGTCAAAGTTATACATTTCTTCTACAACTAGACGGGATATAACTTGATGTACATAAGTATGTTGCAATTAGATTGTTAGAGGGTGTAGGCAGTAGAAGAGATGCGCATTATTCGCGTTATGCTTGAAAGTTCGAAACTCCGTTATTGCTTTATTTAAATAAGTATTATTATTTCAGTTTGATAGTATTTTTTATCAAAACACATTATGCCACATCAATCAACATCGAAATGGTTACAACTTATTCCAATATTATCAGGCCAGTAGCTCATTTACATTTATCCTATGTGGCAATCATTTGCTCAATACGTAAAAGCATGAATGTCTAAATCGATCGTATGACATAAGGTTCATGTTACTAAATTGCGTTAATCAAAATGTACTCAACACCATGCTGTAAATGCATTATTTAGTAATAGTGACATGCTTGCCGTCTACCGTAATACATTGACGGCTAGTTACGTAATTTATCCAGAAGGTGGCGGCATTTAACGTTTCCGTGGATACGTCGAATAATGGATTCCGCCATATTTTCTTGCAGTTTATAATAAACAATCAATGTCCATTTATTTAGCTCCCACGACATGTTAATACTTTCTAACATACCCACATTAATTGTTATTGTATAAGCATTTCGGCTTAGAAAAAAATTGCTTCCTAATTAGAACGTTTTAGTCGTTATTGACGTTTTTGTTCACGCGCAACGGTTTTGGATTTATTGTTAATTAGCTGACAAAGTTAGATTTTTTTTTACAATTAGACGGGATATAGCTTGATGTACATATGTCTGTTGCAATTAGATTGATAGAGAATATAGACAGAGGTAGATATGCGCATTATTCGCGTAATGTTTGACAGTTCGAAACTCCGGTATTACTTAATATAAATAAGTAATATTACCTTAGTTTGACGATTTTTTTTTATCAAAACACATTATGGCACATCTACCGACATCGAAATGGTTACAACTTTTTCACATATGATCTGACTAGAAACTTATTTACATTTATCCTATGTGACAATCATTGCTCAATACGTAAAAGCATGAATGTCTAAATTGATCGTATGACATCATTTTCATATTACTAAATAACATTAATGAAAATGTTGTTCACAACTCCGTGCTGAAATTGCATTATTAAATTATAGTGACAAGCTTGCCCTCTACTGGAATACACTGACGGCTAGTTACGTAATTCATCCAGAAGGTGGCGGGATTTAACGTTTCCGTGGAGACGTCGGAAACTGGAGTCCGCCATGTTTTGTTACAATTTCTAATAAACGATCAATGTTCATTTATTAAGCTCCCGCGACATATGAATACTTTCTAACACACCCACACTAACTGTTATTGTATCAGCATGTTAGCTTCGAAAAAAAGTAGCTTCCTAATTGGAACGTGTTAGTCGTTATTCATGTTTTTGTTCACGTGTAACCGTTTTGAAGTTATTGTTAATTAGCTGACAACATTAGACATATCTTGGAAAACTAGACGGGATATAACTTGATGTACATAAGTATGTTGCAATTAGATTGTTAGAGGGTGTAGGCAGTAGAAGAGATGCGCATTATTCGCGTTATGCTTGAAAGTTCGAAACTCCGTTATTGCTTTATTTAAATAAGTATTATTATTTCAGTTTGATAGTATTTTTTTATCAAAACACATTATACCACATCAATCTACATCGAAATGGTTACAACTTATTCAAATATCATCAGGCCAGTAGCTCATTTACATTTATCCTATGTGGCAATCATTTGCTCAATACGTAAAAGCATGAATGTCTAAATCGATCGTATGACATAAGGTTCATGTTACTAAATTACGTTAATCAAAATGTACTCAACACCATGCTGTAAATGCATTATTTAGTAATACTGACATGCTTGCCGTCTACCGTAATACATTGACGGCTAGTTACGTAATTTATCCAGAAGGTGGCGGCATTTAACGTTTCCGTGGATACGTCGAATAATGGATTCCGCCATATTTTCTTGCAGTTTATAATAAACAATCAATGTCCATTTATTTAGCTCCCACGACATGTTAATACTTTGTAACATACCCACACTAATTGTTATTGTATCAGCATTTCGACTTCGAAAAAAATTGCTTCCTAATTTGAACGTTTTAGTTGTTATTGACGTTTTTGTTCACGCGCAACGGTTTTGGATTTATTGTTAATTAGCTGACAAAGTTAGATATATTTTTTACAACTAGACGGGATATAGCTTGATGTACATGTGTCTGTTGCAATTAGATTGATAGAGGATGTAGACAGTGGTAGATATGCGCATTATTCGCGTAATGTTTGACAGTTCGAAACTCCGGTATTGCTTAATATAAATAAGTAATATTATCTTAGTTTGACGATTTGTTTTATTAAAACATATTATGGCACATTTACCGACATCGAAATGGTTACAACTTTTTCACATATGATCTGACTAGTAGCTCATTTACATTTATCCTATGTGACAATCATTGCTCAATACGTAAAAGCATGAATGTCTAAATTGATCGTATGACATCATTTTCATGTTACTAGATTACATTAATCAAAATGTTGTACACAACTCCATGCTAAAATTGCATTATTGAGTGATAGTGACAAGCTTGCCGTCTACCGTAATACATTGACGGCTAGTTACGTAATTTATCCAGAAGGTGGCGGCATTTAACGTTTCCGTGCAGACGTCGGAAACTGGAGACCGCCATGTTTTGTTACAGTTTCTAATAAACAATCAATGTTCATTTATTAAGCTCCCGCGACATATGAATACTTTCTAACATACCCACACTAATTGTTATAGTATCAGCATGTTAGCTTCGAAAACAATAGCTTCCTAATTGGAACGTTTTAGTCGTTATTGACGTTTTTGTTTACACGCAAGGTTTTGCGTTTTATTGTTAATTAGTAGACAAAGTTAGTCCTATCTTGCACAACTAGACGAGATATAGCTTCAGGTACATATGTATGTTGCAAATAGAGAGATACAGGCTGTAGTCAATGGTAGAGATGCGCATTATTCGCGTTATGTTTGAAAGATCGAAACTCCGGTATTGCTTTATATAAATATGTAGTATTATCTCAGTTTTATATTTTTTTTATCAAAACACATTATGCCACATCTACCGACATCGAAATGGTTACACAGTTTTCAAATATATGCAGGCCAGTAGCTCATTTACATTTATCCTTTGTGGCAATCATTTGCTCAATACGTAAAAGCATGAATATTTAAATTGATCTTACGACATAATTTTCATGTTACTAAATTATATTAGTCAACATTTATACACAAATCAATGTTATAATTGCATTATTAAGTGATAGTGACAAGCTTGACGTCTACCGAAATACATTGACGGCTAGTTACGTAATTTATCCAGAAGGTGGCGGCATTTAACGTTTCCGTGGAGACGTCGGAAACTGGAGTCCGCCATGTTTTGTTACAATTTCTAATAAACAACCAATGTTGATTTATTAAGCTCCCGCGACATACGAATACTTTCTAATATACCCACACTAACTGCTATTCTATCAGCATTATAGCGTCGAAAACAATAGCTTCCTAATTGGAACGTTTTAGTAGTCATTGACGTTTTTGATCACGCGCAAGGTTTTGGGTTTTAATGTTAATTAGTAGACAAAGTTAGTCCTATCTTGGACAACTAGACGAGATATAGCCTGATGTACTTATGTGTGATGCAAATAGATTGATAGAGGGTGTAGACGGTGGTAGATATGCGCTTTATTCGCGTAATGTTTGACACATCGAAACTCCGGTATTGCTTTATATAAATAAGTAATATTATTTCAGTTTGATAGTATTTTTTATCAAAACACATTATGCCACATCTACCAACATAGAAATGGTGACAATTTATTCAAATATCACCAGGCCAGTAGCTCATTTACATTTATCTTATGTGGCAATCATTGCTCAATATGTAAAAGCATGAATGTCTAAATTGATCGTATGACATAAGGTTCATGTTACTAAATTACGTTAATCAAAATGTACTCAACACCATGCTGTAAATGCATTATTTAGTTATACTGACATGCTTGCCGTCTACCGTAATACATTGACGGCTAGTTACGTAATTTATCCAGAAGGTGGCGGCATTTAACGTTTCCGTGGATACGTCGAATAATGGATTCCGCCATATTTTCTTGCAGTTTATAATAAACAATCAATGTCCATTTATTTAGCTCCCACGACATGTTAATACTTTGTATCCTACCCACACTAATTGTTATTGTATCAGCATTTCGGCTTCGAAAAAAATTGCTTCCTAATTTGAACGTTTTAGTTGGTATTGACGTTTTTGTTCACGCGCAACGGTTTTGGATTTATTGTTAATTAGCTGACAAAGTTAGATATATTTTTTACAGCTAGACGGGATATAGCTTGTTGTACATATGTATGTTGCAATTAGATATATAGAGAATATAGACAGTGGTAGAGATGCGCATTATTCGCGTAATGTTTGACAGTTCGAAACTCCGGTATTGCTTAATATAAATAAGTAATATTATCTTAGTTTGACGATTTGTTTTATCAAAACACATTATGGCACATTTACCGACATCGAAATGGTTACAACTTTTTCACATATGATCTGACTAGTAGGTCGTTTACATTTATCCTATGTGACAATCATTGCTCAATACGTAAAATCATGAATGTCTAAATTGATCGTATGACATCATTTTCATGTTACTAGATTACATTAATCAAAATGTTGTACACAACTCCATGCTGAAATTGCATTATTGAGTGATAGTGACAAGCTTGCCGTCTACCAGAATACATTGACGGCTAGTTACGTAATTTATCCAGTAGGTGGCGGCATTTAACGTTTCCGTGGAGACGACGGAAACTGGAGTCCGCCATGTTTTGTTACAGTTTCTAATAAATAATCAATGTTCATTTATTAAGCTCCCACGACATATGAATACTTTCTAACATACCCACACTAATTGTTATAGTATCAGCATGTTAGCTTCGAAAACAATAGCTTCCTAATTGGAACGTTTTAGTCGTTAATGACGTTTTTGTTCACGCACAACGGTTTGGGATTTATTGTTAATTAGCTGTCAAAGTTATACATTTCTTCTACAACTAGACGGGATATAGCTTGATGTACATGTGTCTGTTGCAATTAGATTGATAGAGGATGTAGACAGTGGTAGAGATGCGCATTATTCGCGTAATGTTTGACAGTTCGAAACTCCGGTATTGCTTAATGTAAATAAGTAATATTATTTCAGTTTGATGATACTGTTTTATCAAAATACATTATGGCACATCTACCGACATCGAAATGGTTACAACTTTTTCACATATGATCTGAGTAGTAGCTCATTTACATTTATCCTATGTGACAATCATTGCTCAATACGTAAAAGCATGAATGTCTAAATTGATCGTATGACATCATTTTCATGTTACTAGATTACATTAATCAATTTTTTTTACACAACTCCATGCTGAAATTGCATTATTAAGTGATAGTGACAAGCTTGCCGTCTACCGGAATACATTGACGGCTAGTTACGTAATTTATCCAGAAGGTGGCGGCATTTAACGTTTCCGTGGAGACGTCGGAAACTGGAGTCCGCCATGTTTTGTTACAATTTCTAATAAACAACCAATGTTGATTTATTAAGCTCCCGCGACATACGAATACTTTCTAATATACCCACACTAACTGCTATTCTATCAGCATTATAGCGTCGAAAACAATAGCTTCCTAATTGGAACGTTTTAGTAGTCATTGACGTTTTTGATCACGCGCAAGGTTTTGGGTTTTAATGTTAATTAGTAGACAAAGTTAGTCCTATCTTGGACAACTAGACGAGATATAGCCTGATGTACTTATGTGTGATGCAAATAGATTGATAGAGGGTGTAGACGGTGGTAGATATGCGCTTTATTCGCGTAATGTTTGACACATCGAAACTCCGGTATTGCTTTATATAAATAAGTAATATTATTTCAGTTTGATAGTATTTTTTATCAAAACACATTATGCCACATCTACCAACATAGAAATGGTGACAACTTATTCAAATATCACCAGGCCAGTAGCTCATTTACATTTATCTTATGTGGCAATCATTGCTCAATATGTAAAAGCAGCATGAATGTCTAAATTGATCGTATGACATAAGGTTCATGTTACTAAATTACGATAATCAAAATGTACTCAACACCATGCTGTAAATGCATTATTTAGTAATACTGACATGCTTGCCGTCTACCGTAATACATTGACGGCTAGTTACGTAATTTATCCAGAAGGTGGCGGCATTTAACGTTTCCGTGGATACGTCGAATAATGGATTCCGCCATATTTTCTTGCAGTTTATAATAAACAATCAATGTCCATTTATTTAGCTCCCACGACATGTTAATACTTTGTATCCTACCCACACTAATTGTTATTGTATCAGCATTTCGGCTTCGAAAAAAATTGCTTCCTAATTTGAACGTTTTAGTTGGTATTGACGTTTTTGTTCACGCGCAACGGTTTTGGATTTATTGTTAATTAGCTGACAAAGTTAGATATATTTTTTACAGCTAGACGGGATATAGCTTGTTGTACATATGTATGTTGCAATTAGATATATAGAGAATATAGACAGTGGTAGAGATGCGCATTATTCGCGTAATGTTTGACAGTTCGAAACTCCGGTATTGCTTAATATAAATAAGTAATATTATCTTAGTTTCACGATTTGTTTTATCAAAACACATTATGGCACATTTACCGACATCGAAATGGTTACAACTTTTTCACATATGATCTGACTAGTAGGTCGTTTACATTTATCCTATGTGACAATCATTGCTCAATACATAAAATCATGAACGTCTAAATTGATCGTATGACATCATTTTCATGTTACTAGATTACATTAATCAAAATGTTGTACACAACTCCATGCTGAAATTGCATTATTGAGTGATAGTGACAAGCTTCCCGTCTACCAGAATACATTGACGGCTAGTTACGTAATTTATCCAGTAGGTGGCGGCATTTAACGTTTCCGTGGAGACGACGGAAACTGGAGTCCGCCATGTTTTGTTACAGTTTCTAATAAATAATCAATTTTCATTTATTAAGCTCCCACGACATATGAATACTTTCTAACATACCCACACTAATTGTTATAGTATCAGCATGTTAGCTTCGAAAACAATAGCTTCCTAATTGGAACGTTTTAGTCGTTAATGACGTTTTTGTTCACGCACAACGGTTTGGGATTTATTGTTAATTAGCTGTCAAAGTTATACATTTCTTCTACAACTAGACGGGATATAGCTTGATGTACATGTGTCTGTTGCAATTAGATTGATAGAGGATGTACACAGTGGTAGAGATGCGCATTATTCGCGTAATGTTTTACAGTTCGAAACTCCGGTATTGCTAAATATAAATAAGTAATATTATTTCAGTTTGATGATATTGTTTTATCAAAACACATTATGGCACATCTACCGACATCGAAATGGTTACAACTTTTTCACATATGATCTGAGAAGTAGCTCATTTACATTTATCCTATGTGGCAATCATTGTTCAATACGTAAAAGCATGAATGTCTAAATAGATCGTATGACATCATTTTCATATTACTAAATTACATTAATCAAAATTTGTACACAACTCCATGCTGAAATTGCATTATTAAGTGATTGTGACAAGCTTGCCGTCTACCGGAATACATTG
>CAXIVS010000027.1:0-2500 GCA_964035775.1 Osedax frankpressi
TGCCCGAGGCGCATCGGGACTGGAAAGGAGCGTTATGCCTACTCGAGACGACGCTCGTGAAAAGGTGAAAAGGCTGTTTGAGAACCGCGCCAAAGGTGTTGATTGATATAGACAGCAGGGCGGTGGCCATAGAAGTCGGAATCCGCTAAGGAGTGTGTAACAACTCACCTGCCGAATCAACTAGCCCTTAAAATGAAAGCCGCGGTAACGATATTCTTATGCCGGTGATGAAGCGATGTGATTTCTACGCAGTGCTCCGAATGTAAAAGTAATGAAATTCAACCGAACAAGGGTAAACGGCGGGAGTAAATACGATTAAGGTTATCGAAATCTAACATTGTGAACAACGAGCGTAGAGACTAACGTGCGGGTACAAGTTTAACGGAATTTCTATCGAAGATCATACGAATACTATGAGTTTAACGTTAACGTTAACGTTAACGTTAACGTTAACAGACAAAGTTTAATATCGAGGACCCGAAGACGAAGTTTAATATCGAGGACCCGAAGACGAAGTTTAATATCGAGAACCCGAAGACGAAGTTTAATATCGAGGACCCGAAGACGAAGTTTAATATCGAGAACCCGAAGACGAAGTTTAATATCGAGGACCCGAAGACGAAGTTTAATATCGAGGACTCGAAGACGAAGTTGAATTAATTGGTGAAAGTTGATTGCGGGTGTTATTAAATTTACTTTAATAATACACATTTCAGCCGAAACCAAACCCTGAGCATTAAAATACAAAACATTTTAAATTTTGATGCTTCGGGGGGGGGTGGGGGTGATATTTTTTTAAATATTTATTATAAGGTTTTTATGTCGGGTTTTTTTTACGACCATAAAAATTAATAAAATATTTACAAATACAAAAATTAAAAAAAATTTTAAGGATACAAAAAATTTACGAGTTAAAAAATTTACAAGTAAAAAATTTTTACAAGTTCGAAAATTTTTATAATTGCGAAAAATTAATAAAATATTTACAAATACAAAAATTAAAAAAAATTTAAGGATACAAAAATTTTACGAGTTAAAAAATTTACAAGTAAAAAATTTTTACAAGTTCGAAAATTTTTATAATTGCGAAAAATTAATAAAATATTTACAAATACAAAAATTTTAAAAAAATTTACAAGTAAAAAATTTTTACAAGTTCGAAAAGTTTTATAATTACGAAAAATTAAGAACATTTTTTTTAGAGTCAAAATTTTTCGAATTTTCACAATTAATAAAATATTCACGTGTACAAAAATGTTAAAAATATCCAACTTTGAAAATTTTCACAAATCAGAAATAATTATAAAATGTTCGGAAGTACTTTACGTATAAAAAACCATTTCACCATGATAAAATCATAGTGAAATGGTTAAAATTTTTAGATAATCAAAGCTAGTCAAAACAATTTTCATTTGTATCAATGCAATTTTTACTTATGCAAGTAAATCAAACCAATTCACCGTGATATAATCGCAGTGGAAAGGTTTATTATTTCACCAATAAGCAAATAATTAATTAGGCAAACCTAACTAATCGAAGAGAAAACTATTTTGATTTCGCATATAGGCAACGAATTAATTAGGCGAACCTAACTATTCGTGTTCTGAGACGGACTAAGAGTTTTCAACTCGGTAAACAATTAATTAGGCAAACCTAACTAATCGAAGAGAAAACTATTTTGATTTCGCATATAGGCAACGAATTAATTAGGCGAACCTAACTATTCGTGTTCTGAGACGGACTAAGAGTTTTCAACTCGGTAAACAATTAATTAGGCAAACCTAACTAATCGAAGAGAAAACTATTTTGATTTCGCATATAGGCAACGAATTAATTAGGCGAACCTAACTATTCGTGTTCTGAGACGGACTAAGAGTTTTCAACTCGGTAAACAATTAATTAGGCAAACCTAACTAATCGAAGAGAAAACTATTTTGATTTCGCATATAGGCAACGAATTAATTAGGCGAACCTAACTATTCGTGTTCTGAGACGGACTAAGAGTTTTCAACTCGGTAAACAATTAATTAGGCAAAACTAACTAATCGAAGAGAAAACTATTTTGATTTCCCATATAGGCAACGAATTAATTAGGCGAACCTAACTATTCGTGTTCTGAGACGGACTAAGAGTTTTCAACTCCGTAAACAATTAATTAGGCAAACCTAACTAATCGAAGAGAAAACTATTTTGATTTCGCATATAGGCAACGAATTAATTAGGCGAACCTAACTATTCGTGTTCTGAGACGGACTAAGAGTTTTCAACTCGGTAAACAATTAATTAGGCAAACCTAACTAATCGAAGAGAAAACTATTTTGATTTCGCATATAGGCAACGAATTAATTAGGCGAACCTAACTATTCGTGTTCTGAGACGGACTAAGAGTTTTCAACTCGGTAAACAATTAATTAGGCAAACCTAACTAATCGAAGAGAAAACTATTTTGATTTCCCATATAGGCAACGAATTAATTAGGCGAACCTAACTATTCGTGTTC
>CAXIVS010000027.1:12500-17500 GCA_964035775.1 Osedax frankpressi
CGATTTTTGCGAAAAAAGCTTGTTCACGGGCAAGGGAAAAAAGTATCGTGTTAAGCAGCCGCTTTTTTTTTTTTTTTTTTCTAAAATGCCGTAATAGGTGGGGAAAATTAAAAAAAATTTTTTTTTCATGGACCCGAATAACTTAGTCAAATTTTTTTAGAATTTTTTTTACAAAAATTAAATCAATTAAAAAAAAAAAAAATCCTGTTATATTACCGCATTTTAAAGGAAAAAAAAAAAAAAAAAAAAACCTTTGCAATTATATATATTTTTTAAAAAATCGAGTTCGACGCTCCGAAATTCGCCAAAAAGAGATTAGATTGGGCATTAAAAAAAGGTTTGTTCAACAGCCGCTATTTTTATAATTTGTTTTCTAAAATGCCGTAATAAGTCGGGAGAATTAAAAAAAAATTTCCATGAAGCCGAATAACTTAGTAAAATTTTTTGTGAATTTTTTTTATAAAATTTGACTAAGTTTTTCGGCTCCATGGAAATTTTTTTTTTTTTAATTCTCCCCACTTATTACGGCATTTTAGAGAAAAAAAAAAAAAAAAAGCGGCTGCTTAACACGATACTTTTTTCCCTTGCCCGTGAGCAAGCTTTTTTCGCAAAAATCGGAGCTTCGAGCTCGATTTTTTGAAAATTTGAGTAGGACGGAGACTAAAAAAATTTTCAAAAAAAATATTGTACTTTTTTTAATTAAATAATTATCTTCGTATTAATATAAGGTCGGACAGTTTGAATGGTCATACAATTCGCATTACTTTAAGAGTTATTGAGGTCTAAAAAAAAAAAACAAAAATTCAACCGCCTATAACTTTTTAACAATTGATAAGTAAAAGTTGCGACATAGCTATTTACACTAGTTAGAACAGAACGAATCATAATCCGTAGCTAACTAAAAAAAAAAAAAAAAAAGTCGTCAACTGCACCTATGTCAAAAATTGAAAAAAACACGTATTTTTTCGCGAGGAGGCCCACGGGCCTCAAAAAAAAAAATTTTCGAGACAAAAAATTTTTTTTTATTAAATATTCATATTTATTCATATTCAATTTCTCCGATATCCTGAAATAACTCGAATACAAATCGTTCGTAATTGTTTCGGTTTATCGGGGAGTTTTATTTAAACGATACTGAATAATCGTTGATTTTGTACATTAAATTGTATTTAGCAACGCATATTGTATTAACCAACTAAGACGATTAATCATGATATCCTTGGCGGCAGTAACTATGACTCTATTAAGGGTATATGACCTGATAAGTCTATATGAATCCGCCTGAAAAGTGATGACTAGTTACTCGCACATGTGCATACCTGTTGAGCAAGGGTGGCATACGCGTATGCCATCAAGATAATCTCTACCTCTACGTAGCGCCCGCTGGACACAGACCAACGGAGGCGATGTCGTGGTGGAGTGGTAATCCCGGTATTTGTCTATTAAGGGTATTGGCCCGATAAGTCTGTCTGAATCCGCCTGAAAAGTGATGACTAGTTACTCGCACATGTGCATACCTGTTGAGCAAGGGTGGCATACGCGTATGCCATCAAGATAATCTTTACCTCTACGTAGCGCCCGCTGGACACAGACCAACGGAGGCGATGTCGTGGTGGAGTGGTAATCCCGGTATTTGTCTATTAAGGGTATTGGCCCGATAAGTCTGTCTGAATCCGCCTGAAAAGTGACGACTAGTTACTCGCACATGTGCATACCTGTTGAGCAAGGGTGGCATACGCGTATGCCATCAAGATAATCTCTACCTCTACGTAGCGCCCGCTGGACACAGACCAACGGAGGCGATGTCGTGGTGGAGTGGTAATCCCGGTATTTGTCTATTAAGGTTATTCAAGCCTGCACGGTCTTTCGGATCGGTAATTTTGTTGAGCCTGCCCGAGGCGCATCGGGACTGGAAAGGAGCGTTATGCCTACTCGAGACGACGCTCGTGAAAAGGTGAAAAGGCTGTTTGAGAACCGCGCCAAAGGTGTTGATTGATATAGACAGCAGGGCGGTGGCCATAGAAGTCGGAATCCGCTAAGGAGTGTGTAACAACTCACCTGCCGAATCAACTAGCCCTTAAAATGAAAGCCGCGGTAACGATATTCTTATGCCGGTGATGAAGCGATATGATTTCTACGCAGTGCTCCGAATGTAAAAGTAATGAAATTCAACCGAACAAGGGTAAACGGCGGGAGTAAATACGATTAAGGTTATCGAAATCTAACATTGTGAACAACGAGCGTAGAGACTAACGTGCGGGTACAAGTTTAACGGAATTTCTATCGAAGATCATACGAATACTATGAGTTTAACGTTAACGTTAACGTTAACGTTAACGTTAACGTTAACGTTAACAGACAAAGTTTAATATCGAGGACCCGAAGACGAAGTTTAATATCGAGGACCCGAAGACGAAGTTTAATATCGAGAACCCGAAGACGAAGTTTAATATCGAGGACCCGAAGACGAAGTTTAATATCGAGAACCCGAAGACGAAGTTTAATATCGAGGACCCGAAGACGAAGTTCAATATCGAGGACTCGAAGACGAAGTTGAATTAATTGGTGAAAGTTGATTGCGGGTGTTATTAAATTTACTTTAATAATACACATTTCAGCCGAAACCAAACCCTGAGCATTAAAATACAAAACATTTTAAATTTTGATGCTTCGGGGGGGGGTGGGGGTGATATTTTTTTAAATATTTATTATAAGGTTTTTATGTCGGGTTTTTTTTACGACCATAAAAATTAATAAAATATTTACAAATACAAAAATTAAAAAAAATTTTAAGGATACAAAAAATTTACGAGTTAAAAAATTTACAAGTAAAAAATTTTTACAAGTTCGAAAATTTTTATAATTGCGAAAAATTAATAAAATATTTACAAATACAAAAATTAAAAAAAATTTAAGGATACAAAAATTTTACGAGTTAAAAAATTTACAAGTAAAAAATTTTTACAAGTTCGAAAATTTTTATAATTGCGAAAAATTAATAAAATATTTACAAATACAAAAATTTTAAAAAAATTTACAAGTAAAAAATTTTTACAAGTTCGAAAAGTTTTATAATTACGAAAAATTAAGAACATTTTTTTTAGAGTCAAAATTTTTCGAATTTTCACAATTAATAAAATATTCACGTGTACAAAAATGTTAAAAATATCCAACTTTGAAAATTTTCACAAATCAGAAATAATTATAAAATGTTCGGAAGTACTTTACGTATAAAAAACCATTTCACCATGATAAAATCATAGTGAAATGGTTAAAATTTTTAGATAATCAAAGCTAGTCAAAACAATTTTCATTTGTATCAATGCAATTTTTACTTATGCAAGTAAATCAAACCAATTCACCGTGATATAATCGCAGTGGAAAGGTTTATTATTTCACCAATAAGCAAATAATTAATTAGGCAAACCTAACTAATCGAAGAGAAAACTATTTTGATTTCGCATATAGGCAACGAATTAATTAGGCGAACCTAACTATTCGTGTTCTGAGACGGACTAAGAGTTTTCAACTCGGTAAACAATTAATTAGGCAAACCTAACTAATCGAAGAGAAAACTATTTTGATTTCGCATATAGGCAACGAATTAATTAGGCGAACCTAACTATTCGTGTTCTGAGACGGACTAAGAGTTTTCAACTCGGTAAACAATTAATTAGGCAAAACTAACTAATCGAAGAGAAAACTATTTTGATTTCCCATATAGGCAACGAATTAATTAGGCGAACCTAACTATTCGTGTTCTGAGACGGACTAAGAGTTTTCAACTCCGTAAACAATTAATTAGGCAAACCTAACTAATCGAAGAGAAAACTATTTTGATTTCGCATATAGGCAACGAATTAATTAGGCGAACCTAACTATTCGTGTTCTGAGACGGACTAAGAGTTTTCAACTCGGTAAACAATTAATTAGGCAAACCTAACTAATCGAAGAGAAAACTATTTTGATTTCGCATATAGGCAACGAATTAATTAGGCGAACCTAACTATTCGTGTTCTGAGACGGACTAAGAGTTTTCAACTCGGTAAACAATTAATTAGGCAAACCTAACTAATCGAAGAGAAAACTATTTTGATTTCCCATATAGGCAACGAATTAATTAGGCGAACCTAACTATTCGTGTTCTGAGACGGACTAAGAGTTTTCAACTCGGTAAACAATTAATTAGGCAAACCTAACTAATCGAAGAGAAAACTATTTTGATTTCGCATATAGGCAACGAATTAATTAGGCGAACCTAACTATTCGTGTTCTGAGACGGACTATTCAATCGTACAGTTTTCAATTACCCGAAGAGAAAACTGTTCCTACAATTAGGAAGACTTAGAAAATTAACATAGTCGTTATAGAAAAAATCAATTAATAAAACTTTATAGACCATTCAAAATATGCATTTCTATAACGCAACGATAAAAAATCTCTAAATTCAAAGTTATAAAAACAAAATATAAAATGAGATGACTATGAAAAATTAGAATAAAATTAATTATAAAAATATTTCCAAACCGAGTCTGTCGTATTAACACATCGGATCCAATTAATCAGATTACACTACGAATAATAATTCATAAAGAAAAACTATAAGTAACAACAATCATCAAAAAGTATTGGTGCATATAAATCGATTCAGAATCAAAGTATACCGACCGCAACGGAATGAAGGTTTCACAAGAATAACTATAGACCAACGAATAGAATTGCGATAACTCTAAACGAGGATAACCTATACATTATATTATTACGATAATAACATAAACAAACGAAGACTACTATAGATAAACTAACGTAACCAATCCGTCGCAGCCGAATCGAAAACCCGCGAAGGTAAACGATGCGACAATACGATTAACGAATTATAAATTCAAAACGTCGATAGTATTCCACGAAATGGAAAAATCGTACGTCCAAGACACGAATTAAATCGAATAAACGAAATAACTGCGTAAATTAAGGTTCGACGACCCTGAGACAGACGTGGC
>CAXIVS010000027.1:22500-25000 GCA_964035775.1 Osedax frankpressi
CTACCTCTACGTAGCGCCCGCTGGACACAGACCAACGGAGGCGATGTCGTGGTGGAGTGGTAATCCCGGTATTTGTCTATTAAGGGTATTGGCCCGATAAGTCTGTCTGAATCCGCCTGAAAAGTGATGACTAGTTACTCGCACATGTGCATACCTGTTGAGCAAGGGTGGCATACGCGTATGCCATCAAGATAATCTTTACCTCTACGTAGCGCCCGCTGGACACAGACCAACGGAGGCGATGTCGTGGTGGAGTGGTAATCCCGGTATTTGTCTATTAAGGGTATTGGCCCGATAAGTCTGTCTGAATCCGCCTGAAAAGTGACGACTAGTTACTCGCACATGTGCATACCTGTTGAGCAAGGGTGGCATACGCGTATGCCATCAAGATAATCTCTACCTCTACGTAGCGCCCGCTGGACACAGACCAACGGAGGCGATGTCGTGGTGGAGTGGTAATCCCGGTATTTGTCTATTAAGGTTATTCAAGCCTGCACGGTCTTTCGGATCGGTAATTTTGTTGAGCCTGCCCGAGGCGCATCGGGACTGGAAAGGAGCGTTATGCCTACTCGAGACGACGCTCGTGAAAAGGTGAAAAGGCTGTTTGAGAACCGCGCCAAAGGTGTTGATTGATATAGACAGCAGGGCGGTGGCCATAGAAGTCGGAATCCGCTAAGGAGTGTGTAACAACTCACCTGCCGAATCAACTAGCCCTTAAAATGAAAGCCGCGGTAACGATATTCTTATGCCGGTGATGAAGCGATATGATTTCTACGCAGTGCTCCGAATGTAAAAGTAATGAAATTCAACCGAACAAGGGTAAACGGCGGGAGTAAATACGATTAAGGTTATCGAAATCTAACATTGTGAACAACGAGCGTAGAGACTAACGTGCGGGTACAAGTTTAACGGAATTTCTATCGAAGATCATACGAATACTATGAGTTTAACGTTAACGTTAACGTTAACGTTAACGTTAACGTTAACGTTAACAGACAAAGTTTAATATCGAGGACCCGAAGACGAAGTTTAATATCGAGGACCCGAAGACGAAGTTTAATATCGAGAACCCGAAGACGAAGTTTAATATCGAGGACCCGAAGACGAAGTTTAATATCGAGAACCCGAAGACGAAGTTTAATATCGAGGACCCGAAGACGAAGTTCAATATCGAGGACTCGAAGACGAAGTTGAATTAATTGGTGAAAGTTGATTGCGGGTGTTATTAAATTTACTTTAATAATACACATTTCAGCCGAAACCAAACCCTGAGCATTAAAATACAAAACATTTTAAATTTTGATGCTTCGGGGGGGGGTGGGGGTGATATTTTTTTAAATATTTATTATAAGGTTTTTATGTCGGGTTTTTTTTACGACCATAAAAATTAATAAAATATTTACAAATACAAAAATTAAAAAAAATTTTAAGGATACAAAAAATTTACGAGTTAAAAAATTTACAAGTAAAAAATTTTTACAAGTTCGAAAATTTTTATAATTGCGAAAAATTAATAAAATATTTACAAATACAAAAATTAAAAAAAATTTAAGGATACAAAAATTTTACGAGTTAAAAAATTTACAAGTAAAAAATTTTTACAAGTTCGAAAATTTTTATAATTGCGAAAAATTAATAAAATATTTACAAATACAAAAATTTTAAAAAAATTTACAAGTAAAAAATTTTTACAAGTTCGAAAAGTTTTATAATTACGAAAAATTAAGAACATTTTTTTTAGAGTCAAAATTTTTCGAATTTTCACAATTAATAAAATATTCACGTGTACAAAAATGTTAAAAATATCCAACTTTGAAAATTTTCACAAATCAGAAATAATTATAAAATGTTCGGAAGTACTTTACGTATAAAAAACCATTTCACCATGATAAAATCATAGTGAAATGGTTAAAATTTTTAGATAATCAAAGCTAGTCAAAACAATTTTCATTTGTATCAATGCAATTTTTACTTATGCAAGTAAATCAAACCAATTCACCGTGATATAATCGCAGTGGAAAGGTTTATTATTTCACCAATAAGCAAATAATTAATTAGGCAAACCTAACTAATCGAAGAGAAAACTATTTTGATTTCGCATATAGGCAACGAATTAATTAGGCGAACCTAACTATTCGTGTTCTGAGACGGACTAAGAGTTTTCAACTCGGTAAACAATTAATTAGGCAAACCTAACTAATCGAAGAGAAAACTATTTTGATTTCGCATATAGGCAACGAATTAATTAGGCGAACCTAACTATTCGTGTTCTGAGACGGACTAAGAGTTTTCAACTCGGTAAACAATTAATTAGGCAAAACTAACTAATCGAAGAGAAAACTATTTTGATTTCCCATATAGGCAACGAATTAATTAGGCGAACCTAACTATTCGTGTTCTGAGACGGACTAAGAGTTTTCAACTCCGTAAACAATTAATTAGGCAAACCTAACTAATCGAAGAGAAAACTATTTTGATTTCGCATATAGGCAACGAATTA
>CAXIVS010000032.1:0-5000 GCA_964035775.1 Osedax frankpressi
CGATTAGTTAGGTTTGCCTAATTAATTGTTTACCGAGTTGAAAACTCTTAGTCCGTCTCAGAACACGAATAGTTAGGTTCGCCTAATTAATTCGTTGCCTATATGGGAAATCAAAATAGTTTTCTCTTCGATTAGTTAGGTTTGCCTAATTAATTGTTTACCGAGTTGAAAACTCTTAGTCCGTCTCAGAACACGAATAGTTAGGTTCGCCTAATTAATTCGTTGCCTATATGCGAAATCAAAATAGTTTTCTCTTCGATTAGTTAGGTTTGCCTAATTAATTGTTTACCGAGTTGAAAACTCTTAGTCCGTCTCAGAACACGAATAGTTAGGTTCGCCTAATTAATTCGTTGCCTATATGCGAAATCAAAATAGTTTTCTCTTCGATTAGTTAGGTTTGCCTAATTAATTGTTTACGGAGTTGAAAACTCTTAGTCCGTCTCAGAACACGAATAGTTAGGTTCGCCTAATTAATTCGTTGCCTATATGGGAAATCAAAATAGTTTTCTCTTCGATTAGTTAGTTTTGCCTAATTAATTGTTTACCGAGTTGAAAACTCTTAGTCCGTCTCAGAACACGAATAGTTAGGTTCGCCTAATTAATTCGTTGCCTATATGCGAAATCAAAATAGTTTTCTCTTCGATTAGTTAGGTTTGCCTAATTAATTGTTTACCGAGTTGAAAACTCTTAGTCCGTCTCAGAACACGAATAGTTAGGTTCGCCTAATTAATTCGTTGCCTATATGCGAAATCAAAATAGTTTTCTCTTCGATTAGTTAGGTTTGCCTAATTAATTATTTGCTTATTGGTGAAATAATAAACCTTTCCACTGCGATTATATCACGGTGAATTGGTTTGATTTACTTGCATAAGTAAAAATTGCATTGATACAAATGAAAATTGTTTTGACTAGCTTTGATTATCTAAAAATTTTAACCATTTCACTATGATTTTATCATGGTGAAATGGTTTTTTATACGTAAAGTACTTCCGAACATTTTATAATTATTTCTGATTTGTGAAAATTTTCAAAGTTGGATATTTTTAACATTTTTGTACACGTGAATATTTTATTAATTGTGAAAATTCGAAAAATTTTGACTCTAAAAAAAATGTTCTTAATTTTTCGTAATTATAAAACTTTTCGAACTTGTAAAAATTTTTTACTTGTAAATTTTTTTAAAATTTTTGTATTTGTAAATATTTTATTAATTTTTCGCAATTATAAAAATTTTCGAACTTGTAAAAATTTTTTACTTGTAAATTTTTTAACTCGTAAAATTTTTGTATCCTTAAATTTTTTTTAATTTTTGTATTTGTAAATATTTTATTAATTTTTCGCAATTATAAAAATTTTCGAACTTGTAAAAATTTTTTACTTGTAAATTTTTTAACTCGTAAATTTTTTGTATCCTTAAAATTTTTTTTAATTTTTGTATTTGTAAATATTTTATTAATTTTTATGGTCGTAAAAAAAACCCGACATAAAAACCTTATAATAAATATTTAAAAAAATATCACCCCCACCCCCCCCCGAAGCATCAAAATTTAAAATGTTTTGTATTTTAATGCTCAGGGTTTGGTTTCGGCTGAAATGTGTATTATTAAAGTAAATTTAATAACACCCGCAATCAACTTTCACCAATTAATTCAACTTCGTCTTCGAGTCCTCGATATTGAACTTCGTCTTCGGGTCCTCGATATTAAACTTCGTCTTCGGGTTCTCGATATTAAACTTCGTCTTCGGGTCCTCGATATTAAACTTCGTCTTCGGGTTCTCGATATTAAACTTCGTCTTCGGGTCCTCGATATTAAACTTCGTCTTCGGGTCCTCGATATTAAACTTTGTCTGTTAACGTTAACGTTAACGTTAACGTTAACGTTAACGTTAACGTTAAACTCATAGTATTCGTATGATCTTCGATAGAAATTCCGTTAAACTTGTACCCGCACGTTAGTCTCTACGCTCGTTGTTCACAATGTTAGATTTCGATAACCTTAATCGTATTTACTCCCGCCGTTTACCCTTGTTCGGTTGAATTTCATTACTTTTACATTCGGAGCACTGCGTAGAAATCATATCGCTTCATCACCGGCATAAGAATATCGTTACCGCGGCTTTCATTTTAAGGGCTAGTTGATTCGGCAGGTGAGTTGTTACACACTCCTTAGCGGATTCCGACTTCTATGGCCACCGCCCTGCTGTCTATATCAATCAACACCTTTGGCGCGGTTCTCAAACAGCCTTTTCACCTTTTCACGAGCGTCGTCTCGAGTAGGCATAACGCTCCTTTCCAGTCCCGATGCGCCTCGGGCAGGCTCAACAAAATTACCGATCCGAAAGACCGTGCAGGCTTGAATAACCTTAATAGACAAATACCGGGATTACCACTCCACCACGACATCGCCTCCGTTGGTCTGTGTCCAGCGGGCGCTACGTAGAGGTAGAGATTATCTTGATGGCATACGCGTATGCCACCCTTGCTCAACAGGTATGCACATGTGCGAGTAACTAGTCGTCACTTTTCAGGCGGATTCAGACAGACTTATCGGGCCAATACCCTTAATAGACAAATACCGGGATTACCACTCCACCACGACATCGCCTCCGTTGGTCTGTGTCCAGCGGGCGCTACGTAGAGGTAAAGATTATCTTGATGGCATACGCGTATGCCACCCTTGCTCAACAGGTATGCACATGTGCGAGTAACTAGTCATCACTTTTCAGGCGGATTCAGACAGACTTATCGGGCCAATACCCTTAATAGACAAATACCGGGATTACCACTCCACCACGACATCGCCTCCGTTGGTCTGTGTCCAGCGGGCGCTACGTAGAGGTAGAGATTATCTTGATGGCATACGCGTATGCCACCCTTGCTCAACAGGTATGCACATGTGCGAGTAACTAGTCATCACTTTTCAGGCGGATTCATATAGACTTATCAGGTCATATACCCTTAATAGAGTCATAGTTACTGCCGCCAAGGATATCATGATTAATCGTCTTAGTTGGTTAATACAATATGCGTTGCTAAATACAATTTAATGTACAAAATCAACGATTATTCAGTATCGTTTAAATAAAACTCCCCGATAAACCGAAACAATTACGAACGATTTGTATTCGAGTTATTTCAGGATATCGGAGAAATTGAATATGAATAAATATGAATATTTAATAAAAAAAAATTTTTTGTCTCGAAAATTTTTTTTTTTGAGGCCCGTGGGCCTCCTCGCGAAAAAATACGTGTTTTTTTCAATTTTTGACATAGGTGCAGTTGACGACTTTTTTTTTTTTTTTTTTTAGTTAGCTACGGATTATGATTCGTTCTGTTCTAACTAGTGTAAATAGCTATGTCGCAACTTTTACTTATCAATTGTTAAAAAGTTATAGGCGGTTGAATTTTTGTTTTTTTTTTTTAGACCTCAATAACTCTTAAAGTAATGCGAATTGTATGACCATTCAAACTGTCCGACCTTATATTAATACGAAGATAATTATTTAATTAAAAAAAGTACAATATTTTTTTTGAAAATTTTTTTAGTCTCCGTCCTACTCAAATTTTCAAAAAATCGAGCTCGAAGCTCCGATTTTTGCGAAAAAAGCTTGCTCACGGGCAAGGGAAAAAAGTATCGTGTTAAGCAGCCGCTTTTTTTTTTTTTTTTTCTCTAAAATGCCGTAATAAGTGGGGAGAATTAAAAAAAAAAAAATTTCCATGGAGCCGAAAAACTTAGTCAAATTTTATAAAAAAAATTCACAAAAAATTTTACTAAGTTATTCGGCTTCATGGAAATTTTTTTTTAATTCTCCCGACTTATTACGGCATTTTAGAAAACAAATTATAAAAATAGCGGCTGTTGAACAAACCTTTTTTTAATGCCCAATCTAATCTCTTTTTGGCGAATTTCGGAGCGTCGAACTCGATTTTTTAAAAAATATATATAATTGCAAAGGTTTTTTTTTTTTTTTTTTTCCTTTAAAATGCGGTAATATAACAGGATTTTTTTTTTTTTAATTGATTTAATTTTTGTAAAAAAAATTCTAAAAAAATTTGACTAAGTTATTCGGGTCCATGAAAAAAAATTTTTTTTTAATTTTCCCCACCTATTACGGCATTTTAGAAAAAAAAAAAAAAAAGCGGCTGCTTAACACGATACTTTTTTCCCTTGCCCGTGAACAAGCTTTTTTCGCAAAAATCGGAGCTTCGAGCTCGATTTTTTGAAAATTTGACTTTGACGGCGACTAAAAAAATTTTCAAAAAAAATATTGTACTTTTTTTAATTAAATAATTATCTTCGTATTAATATAAGGTCGGACAGTTAGAATGGTCATATAATTCGCATTACTTTAGGAGTTATTGAGGTCTAAAAAAAAAAAAAAAATTTTCAACCGCCTATAACTTTTTAACAATTGAAAAGAAAAAGTTGCGACATAGCTATTTACACTAGTTAGAACAAAACGAGTCAAAATCGGTAGCTAACAAAAAAAAAAAAAAAAAAAAGTCGTCAACTGCACCTATGTCAAAAATTGAAAAAAACACGTATTTTTTCGCGAGGAGGCCCACGGGCCTCAAAAAAAAAAATTTTCGAGACAAAAAATTTTTTAAAATTAAACATTCAGTTGTTTAAATAAGCTCAATCGGTAATTATAATTATCGTCAAAAGTTACTATAACGTGTTCTTTAGGTCTAAACATTACGATGTTTCTATTATATCGAACATTAAAACGAAACATACCTAGTTTGCTATGTATGCGATAAATTCGACGTTATTTTATCTTGATATTTACTTTATGATGAATTGAGATTATGTTATTTGTACAGGATATTTGTTCTTCGCCTCTTATTAGTTTGCAAGTTTTATCGTTCGTAGGGATGTAACCGCGATGTAATGACGTGGAATTGTATGGGATATTTGGTTTATACGTCACCTTTGGTAATTGTTAATTTCTAATGTTCATTTTCCACAAAATTATAAATTATATGACTAAATCGAACA
>CAXIVS010000032.1:15000-20000 GCA_964035775.1 Osedax frankpressi
ATTAAACTTCGTCTTCGGGTTCTCGATATTAAACTTCGTCTTCGGGTCCTCGATATTAAACTTCGTCTTCGGGTCCTCGATATTAAACTTTGTCTGTTAACGTTAACGTTAACGTTAACGTTAACGTTAACGTTAACGTTAAACTCATAGTATTCGTATGATCTTCGATAGAAATTCCGTTAAACTTGTACCCGCACGTTAGTCTCTACGCTCGTTGTTCACAATGTTAGATTTCGATAACCTTAATCGTATTTACTCCCGCCGTTTACCCTTGTTCGGTTGAATTTCATTACTTTTACATTCGGAGCACTGCGTAGAAATCATATCGCTTCATCACCGGCATAAGAATATCGTTACCGCGGCTTTCATTTTAAGGGCTAGTTGATTCGGCAGGTGAGTTGTTACACACTCCTTAGCGGATTCCGACTTCTATGGCCACCGCCCTGCTGTCTATATCAATCAACACCTTTGGCGCGGTTCTCAAACAGCCTTTTCACCTTTTCACGAGCGTCGTCTCGAGTAGGCATAACGCTCCTTTCCAGTCCCGATGCGCCTCGGGCAGGCTCAACAAAATTACCGATCCGAAAGACCGTGCAGGCTTGAATAACCTTAATAGACAAATACCGTACCGGGATTACCACTCCACCACGACATCGCCTCCGTTGGTCTGTGTCCAGCGGGCGCTACGTAGAGGTAGAGATTATCTTGATGGCATACGCGTATGCCACCCTTGCTCAACAGGTATGCACATGTGCGAGTAACTAGTCATCACTTTTCAGGCGGATTCAGACAGACTTATCGGGCCAATACCCTTAATAGACAAATACCGGGATTACCACTCCACCACGACATCGCCTCCGTTGGTCTGTGTCCAGCGGGCGCTACGTAGAGGTAGAGATTATCTTGATGGCATACGCGTATGCCACCCTTGCTCAACAGGTATGCACATGTGCGAGTAACTAGTCATCACTTTTCAGGCGGATTCATATAGACTTATCGGGTCATATACCCTTAATAGAGTCATAGTTACTGCCGCCAAGGATATCATGATTAATCGTCTTAGTTGGTTAATACAATATGCGTTGCTAAATACAATTTAATGTACAAAATCAACGATTATTCAGTATCGTTTAAATAAACTCCCCGATAAACCGAAACAATTACGAACGATTTGTATTCGAGTTATTTCAGGATATCGGAGAAATTGAATATGAATAAATATGAATATTTAATAAAAAAAAATTTTTTGTCTCGAAAATTTTTTTTTTTGAGGCCCGTGGGCCTCCTCGCGAAAAAATACGTGTTTTTTTCAATTTTTGACATAGGTGCAGTTGACGACTTTTTTTTTTTTTTTTTTAGTTAGCTACGGATTATGATTCGTTCTGTTCTAACTAGTGTAAATAGCTATGTCGCAACTTTTACTTATCAATTGTTAAAAAGTTATAGGCGGTTGAATTTTTGTTTTTTTTTTTTAGACCTCAATAACTCTTAAAGTAATGCGAATTGTATGACCATTCAAACTGTCCGACCTTATATTAATACGAAGATAATTATTTAATTAAAAAAAGTACAATATTTTTTTTGAAAATTTTTTTAGTCTCCGTCCTACTCAAATTTTCAAAAAATCGAGCTCGAAGCTCCGATTTTTGCGAAAAAAGCTTGCTCACGGGCAAGGGAAAAAAGTATCGTGTTAAGCAGCCGCTTTTTTTTTTTTTTTTTCTCTAAAATGCCGTAATAAGTGGGGAGAATTAAAAAAAAAAAAATTTCCATGGAGCCGAAAAACTTAGTCAAATTTTATAAAAAAATTCACAAAAAATTTTACTAAGATTATTCGGCTTCATGGAAATTTTTTTTTAATTCTCCCGACTTATTACGGCATTTTAGAAAACAAATTATAAAAATAGCGGCTGTTGAACAAACCTTTTTTTAATGCCCAATCTAATCTCTTTTTGGCGAATTTCGGAGCGTCGAACTCGATTTTTTAAAAAATATATATAATTGCAAAGGTTTTTTTTTTTTTTTTTTTTCCTTTAAAATGCGGTAATATAACAGGATTTTTTTTTTTTTTAATTGATTTAATTTTTGTAAAAAAAATTCTAAAAAAATTTGACTAAGTTATTCGGGTCCATGAAAAAAATTTTTTTTTTAATTTTCCCCACCTATTACGGCATTTTAGAAAAAAAAAAAAAAAAAAGCGGCTGCTTAACACGATACTTTTTTCCCTTGCCCGTGAACAAGCTTTTTTCGCAAAAATCGGAGCTTCGAGCTCGATTTTTTGAAAATTTGACTTTGACGGCGACTAAAAAAATTTTCAAAAAAAATATTGTACTTTTTTTAATTAAATAATTATCTTCGTATTAATATAAGGTCGGACAGTTAGAATGGTCATATAATTCGCATTACTTTAGGAGTTATTGAGGTCTAAAAAAAAAAAAAAATTTTCAACCGCCTATAACTTTTTAACAATTGAAAAGAAAAAGTTGCGACATAGCTATTTACACTAGTTAGAACAAAACGAGTCAAAATCGGTAGCTAACAAAAAAAAAAAAAAAAAAAAGTCGTCAACTGCACCTATGTCAAAAATTGAAAAAAACACGTATTTTTTCGCGAGGAGGCCCGCGGGCCTCAAAAAAAAAAATTTCGAGACAAAAAATTTTTTTAAATTAAACATTCAGTTGTTTAAATAAGCTCAATCGGTAATTATAATTATCGTCAAAAGTTACTATAACGTGTTCTTTAGGTCTAAACATTACGATGTTTCTATTATATCGAACATTAAAACGAAACATACCTAGTTTGCTATGTATGCGATAAATTCGACGTTATTTTATCTTGATATTTACTTTATGATGAATTGAGATTATGTTATTTGTACAGGATATTTGTTCTTCGCCTCTTATTAGTTTGCAAGTTTTATCGTTCGTAGGGATGTAACCGCGATGTAATGACGTGGAATTGTATGGGATATTTGGTTTATACGTCACCTTTGGTAATTGTTAATTCTAATGTTCATTTTCCACAAAATTATAAATTATATGACTAAATCGAACATTATTAGTAACATATTATTGATTGAAAATACGTTGCAACGCATTCATATCGTACTTTAATTACTCGATGTTTGGAAAAATTAATTCTTAAAAATGTATTCTGGCTGTATTTAATTTTTATTAATTAATTCATACTAATAAGTGAATTATACGTCAAAGACACTTGTTGCTAAACACCGGCAGTGAAGTTTTTCGGAAATTCCTGTATTGATTAGCGCTAACATTTTCGTAACCTTGGTCCTCAATTATGTATTCGGTCTCGATTAAAGATTATATCTAAAGTGATTTCTTGTAACGTACGGCTCGTGTATTCGAGTGTCGGCTGCGCATAATCCGGTATGTACACCATACCATCGCAACTCTGTATTCGTTAAGAAGTTCGCGTGAAAACGTATTTCTGAGGTATTCGTAACTTGGAGATATGCGTTCTTTTTATGTTAGATCGTCGTTTATTCGTTGATTTTCGGTCTAACTTAAATAGTTTTCATTGAGTTATCTGGTTGATCCTGCCAGTAGTCATATGCTTGTCTCAAAGATTAAGCCATGCATGTCTAAGTACAAACTTAAACAAAGTGAAACCGCGAATGGCTCATTAAATCGTCACTATTTACTGGATCATATGTCCTACTCGGATAACTGTAGTAATTCTAGAGCTAATACCTGTGCATTCATATGACTGGACACATCGTGTAAAGGTCGCATTTATTAGATCAAATCAGTCATATTTATATGTTGTTTTTGGTGACTCTGGATAATCTTCGGCTGATCGCATGGCCTTGTGCCGGCGACATATCTTTCAAGTGTCCGCCCCTATCAACTGTCGATGGTAAGTGATATGCCTTACCATGGTCGTAACGGGTAGCGGGGAATCAGGGTTCGATTCCGGAGAGGGAGCATCCACATCCAAGGAAGGCAGCAGGCGCGTAAATTACCCACTCCTAGTACGGGGAGGTAGTGACGAAAAATAACAATGCGGGCTATCTAACGATGCTCCGTAATTGGAATGAGTACATTTTAAAACTTTTAACGAGTACCTATTGGAGGGCAAGTCTGGTGCCAGCAGCCGCGGTAATTCCAGCTCCAATAGCGTATATTAAAGTTGTTGCAGTTAAAAAGCTCGTAGTTGGATCTGGACTTCGAAGAGGGGGTCCGGCTCACGTCGGTACTTTCTTCTTCTGGTCTACCTGCCGGTTCTGTCTGTGATGCTCTTCATCGAGTGTTACGGATGGCCGGAATGTTTACTTTGAAAAAATTAGAGTGTTCAAAGCAGGCGTTCTCGCCTGTATAATGTCGCATGGAATAATGGAATAGGATCTCGGTTCTATTTTGCTGGTTTTCTGAGCTCGAGGTAATGATTAAGAGGGACAGTCGGGGGCATTCGTATTACGCGGTTAGAGGTGAAATTCTTGGATCCCCGTAAGACGCACTAAAGCGAAAGCATTTGCCAAGAATGTTTTCATTAATCAAGAACGAAAGTCAGAGGTTCGAAGACGATCAGATACCGTCGTAGTTCTGACCATAAACGATGTCAATCAGCGATCCGATGGTGTTGCTACCATGACCTGTCGGGCAGCCTCCGGGAAACCAAAATTTTTGGATTCCGGGGGAAGTATGGTTGCAAATCTGAAACTTAAAGGAATTGACGGAAGGGCACCACCAGGAGTGGAGCCTGCGGCTTAATTTGACTCAACACGGGAAAACTCACCCGGTCCGGACAACAGTAGGATTGACAGATTGATAGCTCTTTCTCGATTCGTTGGATGGTGGTGCATGGCCGTTCTTAGTTGGTGGAGCGATTTGTCTGGTTAATTCCGATAACGAACGAGACTCTGGCCTACTAAATAGAATGCGAATTCTTTAACTAGATTCGTTTTAATTTGACTTCTTAGAGGGACAAGTGGCGTTTAGCCACACGAGATGGAGCAATAACAGGTCTGTGATGCCCTTAGA
>CAXIVS010000032.1:27500-29298 GCA_964035775.1 Osedax frankpressi
ATGGTGAAATGGTTTTTTATACGTAAAGTACTTCCGAACATTTTATAATTATTTCTGATTTGTGAAAATTTTCAAAGTTGGATATTTTTAACATTTTTGTACACGTGAATATTTTATTAATTGTGAAAATTCGAAAAATTTTGACTCTAAAAAAAATGTTCTTAATTTTTCGTAATTATAAAACTTTTCGAACTTGTAAAAATTTTTTACTTGTAAATTTTTTTAAAATTTTTGTATTTGTAAATATTTTATTAATTTTTCGCAATTATAAAAATTTTCGAACTTGTAAAAATTTTTTACTTGTAAATTTTTTAACTCGTAAAATTTTTGTATCCTTAAATTTTTTTTAATTTTTGTATTTGTAAATATTTTATTAATTTTTCGCAATTATAAAAATTTTCGAACTTGTAAAAATTTTTTACTTGTAAATTTTTTAACTCGTAAATTTTTTGTATCCTTAAAATTTTTTTTAATTTTTGTATTTGTAAATATTTTATTAATTTTTATGGTCGTAAAAAAAACCCGACATAAAAACCTTATAATAAATATTTAAAAAAATATCACCCCCACCCCCCCCCGAAGCATCAAAATTTAAAATGTTTTGTATTTTAATGCTCAGGGTTTGGTTTCGGCTGAAATGTGTATTATTAAAGTAAATTTAATAACACCCGCAATCAACTTTCACCAATTAATTCAACTTCGTCTTCGAGTCCTCGATATTGAACTTCGTCTTCGGGTCCTCGATATTAAACTTCGTCTTCGGGTTCTCGATATTAAACTTCGTCTTCGGGTCCTCGATATTAAACTTCGTCTTCGGGTTCTCGATATTAAACTTCGTCTTCGGGTCCTCGATATTAAACTTCGTCTTCGGGTCCTCGATATTAAACTTTGTCTGTTAACGTTAACGTTAACGTTAACGTTAACGTTAACGTTAACGTTAAACTCATAGTATTCGTATGATCTTCGATAGAAATTCCGTTAAACTTGTACCCGCACGTTAGTCTCTACGCTCGTTGTTCACAATGTTAGATTTCGATAACCTTAATCGTATTTACTCCCGCCGTTTACCCTTGTTCGGTTGAATTTCATTACTTTTACATTCGGAGCACTGCGTAGAAATCATATCGCTTCATCACCGGCATAAGAATATCGTTACCGCGGCTTTCATTTTAAGGGCTAGTTGATTCGGCAGGTGAGTTGTTACACACTCCTTAGCGGATTCCGACTTCTATGGCCACCGCCCTGCTGTCTATATCAATCAACACCTTTGGCGCGGTTCTCAAACAGCCTTTTCACCTTTTCACGAGCGTCGTCTCGAGTAGGCATAACGCTCCTTTCCAGTCCCGATGCGCCTCGGGCAGGCTCAACAAAATTACCGATCCGAAAGACCGTGCAGGCTTGAATAACCTTAATAGACAAATACCGGGATTACCACTCCACCACGACATCGCCTCCGTTGGTCTGTGTCCAGCGGGCGCTACGTAGAGGTAGAGATTATCTTGATGGCATACGCGTATGCCACCCTTGCTCAACAGGTATGCACATGTGCGAGTAACTAGTCATCACTTTTCAGGCGGATTCAGACAGACTTATCGGGCCAATACCCTTAATAGACAAATACCGGGATTACCACTCCACCACGACATCGCCTCCGTTGGTCTGTGTCCAGCGGGCGCTACGTAGAGGTAAAGATTATCTTGATGGCATACGCGTATGCCACCCTTGCTCAACAGGTATGCACATGTGCGAGTAACTAGTCATCACTTTTCAGGCGGATTCAGACAGACTTATCGGGCCA
>CAXIVS010000033.1:0-17000 GCA_964035775.1 Osedax frankpressi
AAACACCCACATTGTGGGTTCCACACAACACACACACACACACACACTTACACACACATACAAATATATATATATATATATATATATATATATATATATATATATATTGTGTGTGGTTCAGAAATATTCTATTTAAATATCAATTTAACATATATTTAATCTATATTATATTCCCGATTTCTTAGAAATTATTAGTTAGTAGATTTATACAAAATTGTCGTACATAAATATTCAACTATATACCACCTTATATATATATTAATTATATTATACTACTTTATATATATATTAATTATATTATACCATCTTATATATATATTAATTATATTATACCACCTTATATATATATTAATTATATTATACTACCTTATATATATATATTAATTATATTATACTACATTATATATATTAATTATATTATACCACCTTATATATATATATATATATATATATATATATATATATATTAATTATATTATACCACCTTATATATATATTAATTATATTATACCACCTTATATATATTAATTATATTATACTACCTTATATATATTAATTATATTATACCACCTTATATATATATTAATTATATTATACCACCTTATATATATTAATTATATTATACTACCTTATATATATTAATTATATTATACCACCTTATATATATATTAATTATATTATACCACCTTATATATATTAAGTATATTATACTACCTTATATATATTAATTATATTATACTACGTTATATATATTAATTATATTATACAACCTTATATATATATATTAATTATATTATACCACCTTATATATATTAATTATATTATACCACCTTATATATATATTAATTATATTATACTACCTTATATATATATATTAATTATATTATACTACATTATATATATTAATTATATTATACCACCTTATATATATATATATATATATATATATATATATATTAATTATATTATACCACCTTATATATATATTAATTATATTATACCACCTTATATATATTAATTATATTATACTACCTTATATATATTAATTATATTATACTACCTTATATATATTAATTATATTATACTAACTTATATATATATATAAATATATATATATATTTATATTCTCAGTCTGATGAAGTCCCAATATTAAATTTTAATATACTGCATATAAATCACAATATCCCTAATGTTACATCACCGGTACTCATTGCATTATGTCATTATTATATAATATTATCTTATGCCATTATCAGCTATATGAAATTTCTAATTTCTCATTTAAACTCGAAATGTTTAAAAAGTGTGCACCCTACTACATAGTGTTGATTCAATATTATATCATTAATATACGAAGCAAATCTGACTCAAATCATATAGAATATATGAAATGTACTAGGTTAGAATACTATGCCATTAACCGGTTTGCATAAACGGCACTAAGCTGAAACCTTATCCACTCGCGTATAAAATATAAATTAATAAACTGAGTTTTCTAAAATACTGTTTTCGAATACAATTCGCATTTTTCTAATTTTTTCATCGGAAAAATTGTCCAAAAAAACGAATATTAGTTTAATAAATTAAGCATTCGGAATTTTCTAAAGTCTCGATATTACTCCAAAAGTTTATGAATTTTACTTCCCGATAGATATTAAAAAAGTAGAACTCAGGTGCTACCCGAGTTCTACCTTTTTAGATTTCATTTTACTTAGTACAGTAATACCGACACCATTACGCACGTCTCGACTATTCTAAGCGCAATTATATTTATTTAATGATTGCTCAAATATTTTAAAGATACAATTTAACAAATTATATTCAAATTTAATATATTTATTTTCAATATCTAATATGTATAAAAAAGTGATAAAATGCTGAAAATAAATAAAGACGCAAAAATAAATAAGTTTTGTTTAATTGACTTTGAGTAAACTTTTAATGATGTCCATAGAAAAATAAATAGTATCTTTAATGCCCTAGGATTTTAATTTTTACAAATCTACTTTATCTATCTTGAGAATACCTTGATGTAATATTTATTATTAACATAAATGCATGTACAAATATTAAAACTGGCAAAATGGTACAAGGATCTTTTTATTTATTGATTTTTCAATCAGTAGCTTTATATATATTCTTGAGTATGGGATATATATTCCTTACATAATGTTATCAAGTTGTATCAATGTAATTAGTAATATTCCTTTATTTTTTCTTATCCTTTCTTTGATCTTTTTGGTTGTTTGATAGAACACACATATAAATAATTATGTATTTTTGTTTAATAGATTAGTATAGTTGGACATTACTTTATTATTCGATTTTCATTAATTTCCATTCATTTTAGTAAATTGCGATGCGATCAGAATAGTTCTGAGTATATCTAGTCTAGCTGTGTGACAGTATTTAAATACATATATATATATATATATATATATATATATATATATATATATACGTATTTCTGTTTAACTTGATACTGTAGGTATATGAATATAAAATGAAATAATATTAAATTAAAGAGAGAATGAAATCCTGATAAATATAAATTTATAATCAACTTATTTTTTATATTATCGATATCCTTGTATTTGATTATATTCAATGATACAGAAATGCAATTGTTATTGTATATAACATTACTACAATACATTATATAATTCTATAAATTGTATATACATATATGTATATAAATATTATATTCATTGTATAAATAACCGTATATAATATATTTTATTCTATAAATTATACATCTATATATTTATGTGTATATTTGATTTAGCTATATATCTAAATAAATATACTATTGCACTATTAGTTACCTAGTAAGTACGTAATAGAACACGACATGTTCAGTGATATGATCAATGTTATTAGCTATATATTACATCAGAGTAATCTCGTCGCCATGATGTAATGCGTAGACTGACACGCGTACCGCTCGTATATTAATCGAGGAGGCTTGTATTAATAAAACGATGATGTCATAATTGCAATTAGGTTTATGTTATCGGAAAATATTGCGTAACTAGTAACGCGTCTACTTACATAATCTAGATGAGTCGCCATCGTCCCCCGAATGAAACAACATACCCTGGTACGGTCACAATACCATATAATATATAATCAACACCGATACATTGACCATCATGGTCAGACCGATTCATTCTATATATATGATGTCTTATATATAAAATATCGTGTTCACAGAAAACTAAATTATCCGAATTCTGATTAGAATATTGACTGGTAAACAATAAATCTCAACATATAAACCATAACACACACGTACGCTACGTACGTCATACGTATTTACCTTTCTAGGCATATATGCTACTCTATGTATTCTCATATTATGCGTACAGCATATAATGTTACATTCTAGTCCTCTCAATCATGATTAGTACATGCAAATGTAATGCATAGGTACACTATACTAGACTATAATACACTACACGATCAACCAGATGATGTAACTATTATACAATCTTATATAATTTGTAATATATCGAAATATATATCGCCTAAGAACAATATTATTCTCAATACGTTTTCCTCTTGTAAAGCAACGAACACTTTATAGTATTAATATCTCTGGTGATATAGGAAATAATTGGTTTATCCTGTTTTGAATATATTATTTGGTCAATAAATCACTATACAGAGATATCATTATACATTTTATCGTTTATAAGTTATCTACGCTGTTGTATTGTCTATTGTCGCATAGTCATTGGCTCGTCCGTAAGATGATTATCCTGCTTGTTATTTAATATCCGAGTAAGTGTGGTGTAAGTCGATTGGAGGAAGTCGGTTATTACCGATACAGATGTGACGTCATCGAGTCTCTACCGCAATACGGATACTACCAGCTGCTCTCGTAATAATCTAATAACAAAAATAGCAATCCTCGGTTTCTTCTGGTTAAAATTCTGGGTTATTATACGATGGTTTTCCTAGTCAAGGCTGCAAATGCCTAATATATACATTATGATAACCGTTGGATATAACTGCCTCGTGATTACGTCATATAAATAAAACCATTACGTGAAATTACCAGTTTTCCCTATAGTTCCCAGTTTTACCGTCAATTACTATTTCCCCCTCTAAATCGTAATAGAAGCCACATTATATACTGAAGAAAATAATTAATTATTATATAGAACATAATTACTATATACTAGGGTTGTAAATGAAACCCAAAATCAAAGTTATGAAATGTTATTAAAAGCAAAAATCAAAGTATCGAAACAATATTGAAAGCTAAAATTATATATTTAAATATTATTTCTAATTAATTTAGTATTTTCGAGATATTTTGGAATTATTATAATATTACAATTAATAAATTAGAAAAATAATCAGTAAATCACAAAGAAACTTAATTAAATGTAATATAAATTCGTATAATATATATAAAAAAAGTATTTGTAATTATAAGTGAGCGAATATTTTATCATCATCTAAAAAGAGATGTGGTTAAGAAAACCTAGAATTTTACATTTTTAATAATTCAAATAATGCAAATAATTAATAGTTTTATTTATTATTTAGATACAAAAATGTAAGCATATCTACGTGTTTGTCACTCAATCTGTTTCTAAACGATGATAAAATATTTCCAGTTGAAAAAAATATTCGTTCACTTGCGACTGATGTAGACTGGATGGTAACTGGATTACTAAATGGTAACATGACAGTCATAAGTAATACTGGCTTATTAGTTTTGTCCACCACATGAGAGGAAACAAAGGATATTGACGGCATTTTCTATTAATTCTTCTGTAATCGGTCGATGGTAATTATGAGAGTAAATTCGATTGCAATATAATAACGAACCCTAAATTGATACTTTATACATATTATTAATTTTAATCATTTGCTCATTTTAAAAATTTATATGAATATAAACAGATATTCGATGTTTATGGATAATTACTAGAAATATGTCAATTTCACTTATTTCATTTGTATTGTCCTCTTTTATTTTCACTTGCATTCATTTAATATAATTTAATATAATTTTATACAGAACATAAGAGAATATTAAATCTATAATATCTAGAAATTATAAAGAAATAAAATAATGTATATTTGTATGACATAATAATGTTATATAGTTACTTTACTACATTAATGAGTATACGCTATATGTGTGTTTGTAAATATAAGACAGTAAGAGGTGTATGTTCAAAAATGTATGATATAATCTACATATTTCGCTAATAATTTTACTATATAACCTTTCTGATATACGATTTAAAATAACTCCCATACATCACTACTTTTTACTAGTAATTAGTAAACATAATATTACTAACATATATATATTATACATTAATCGGTAGTATATATTAAACCTTACAATAATTATATAATGATTGTATAAGATTATAAAATATATTATATATTTATGAATATTAATTTTAAAAATACTTTATATAGTATTCTATGTTTAGATATTACATGTTATAATTGATTTAATAACATTTAATTTATTTTAGTCCATTTTTATTAGGTTTGGAACAAGGGGAAGTGTTATAATTAATAAAAACCTAATTCAACCAATCAATGATTACTAATCGAGTTCATAATATTCTTCTTAAAAAAATATATAACTTAAATCAACATAATTATTTAAGTTATATTAATGAAATAATCATAGAATGTATTTTTCATTTTTGATCTTTAAGGTCAATTTGTATTCTCAGAAAATAAGAAAATGTTTTAAAATTAATTTCACAAATAAATATGAACTCCATGAAGTTAATGAAGTTAATATTTAATAATTATGAATTGAAATAATTGAAAAATATTATTTAATTCATATAAATTTTCAAAAGTATCAGTTTGGGTTCGAATTCGTAATATATTGAATTACAAAATATCATTTGGTAAAGTATCAGTTTTGTCTACAATCCTACTACATAGTATATAGATTTGAAAATAATATTACATTAACTTTAACTAGCCTTAAAAGTTGATAAGTACTTCTACAAGACCCTTTCAAGACACGTATACCCTCACACATACATACGCATTCACACATACAAACATATATATAAATATATATATATATATAAATATATACATATATATATGTACGTATATTTATAAATTCAAAATATACCATTAAAATAGGACACCACGAATCTCACGATGCATTACCGTTATTATTAATATACCATTTAGCAGTACGATGTCAATTAGAGATAGCGATTTGTTGTGTAGGAATTATTATTAATATCCGGTTCTCAACGGTGAAACGTAAACACGCATTTGCTACCTGATAACATGATATTGACATAACACACATACATTATATACATACAGTGTAATATACTATAATTTATAACGTATACATTATATATATATATATATATATCTATATATATATATTATTTAAATAAATTATTTATAAATAACTAATCGAGATCTTGTTATCGTAGATCCCACAAATTAGTTACGCATCGACTGGAATAGAATTGAGCGATAAAAAAAGATTTAAATACTTCTCCCGGGTTGTTCCACCTGACACATACCAGGTTCATATAAATGTACTTATGTATTCTTTTAAAGACTCTATATTTAAAGTACTACTTTTGTACTTGAATATATACCAGGTTAAGTATATATTATTATTATGTAATATATTGATTTTTATAATATATTTAATTAATATGTAAATACACATTTTTAAAATTATATTATTTTACCAACTTATATTTAAATGCTATTTGCATTGTATGCCGTAGATATTCTTAAATCAGACAAACGTATTCGTTAGGCCCAAGCTATGGCTGATATAGTTTCAAGTTTCGGGTGGAAATATATATCCACTGTAGGAGACGAAGGCAACTACGGCGAGAAAGGAATCGCGGCTTTTGAAACTCTACTCAAGAAGACAGGTTGGGTGTATCTCAAATGTATGTAGGATGTATGTCATATTTATGTCAGATGTATGTCAGATGTATGTTGGGTGTATCTCAAATGTATGTAGGATGTATGTCATATGTATGTAATATGTAGGTTGGGTGTATCTCAAATGTATGTAGGATGTATGTCATATGTATGTAATATGTAGGTTGGGTGTATCTCAGATGTATGTAGGATGTATGTCATATGTATGTAATATGTAGGTTGGGTATATCTCAGATGTATGCAGGATGTATGTCAGATGTATGTAATATGTAGGTTGGGTGTATCTCAGATGTATGTAGGATGTATGTCAGATGTATGTAATATGTATGTTGGGTGTATCTCAAATATAATTAGGATGTATGTCAGGTGTATGTAATATGTATGTTGGGTGTATCTCAGATATATATAGGATGTATGTAAGATGTATGTAATATGTAGGTTGGGTGTATCTCAGATATATGTAGGATGTATGTCAGATGTATGTAATATGTATGTTGGGTGTATCTTAGAAGTATGTGAAGTAAATATCAAATGTATGTCAGATATATGTCAGATCTATCTCAGATGAATGCCAGATGTATTTAGATATATTCCAGACGTATTTAAGAAGTATGTTAGGTCTATTTAAGATATATGTCAGATGTATTTAAGATACATGTCTGATAGATGTATGATGTATGTTTAATATATGATAGATGTATGTCAGATGATTATCGGGTGTATGTCAGATGTATGTCACACGTATATCATATATATGTTAGATGTGTGTGTTTGTGTGTGTGTATATGTATTTATTTGTTGCAATAATTAAAAGTAAAAATAAATTTCTACAATGCATTTGAACAAAGAGTTATAATAGCTGGACGCATTTGAGCTTGCGTTTGAAGCAATTGCGAGTACTTCCGGGGGGCAAAACATTTAATGGATCCATTTAGTTTATTTCAGACAACTGTGTCTTTTTTATCCGAAATACTTTCGCGGATTGAATGGAATCGTAATGAGAATTAGGTTGGAATTTCGTACAGATCTGTTAGTCTACGTATTCAATAACCATATGCTGTTGTAGTATATTCTGTCATGGTCAATAGTTTATAATCATTGGAGTTTTGGAGGTCATCCAGTTATGCCCGTATCGTATGTCGGTAAAGCTAGTTGTGTAGTGGTTTTTATTCAGTCTGAAAATTAGTCTTATTGATATATTTATTATCGTATCATATTTATTTCTGTTTTACCGTATTTATAAATATTGATATATGTTTTACCGTATTTAGATATTATTATATGTCTTACCATATTTAGATATGTTTATATATTTCTCCTTTGTTGTTGATAGGGAGTATTGTATTACAATATTAAAGTCGATTTATCATTAGTAGAATAGCTGCCTTGTAATTGATATATATATATATATATATATATATATATATATATATATATATCAAATACATGTCTTAGGTATTACAGACATATGTCAGCTGTATAACAGATATATATGACTGATGAATATTATTTACAATGTATTCTATATAGCAGTAAGTAGTGAATGTATTGACTATGTAGTAGTAGATATAGTAGCTTTACTTTATTGCATACGTACTAGTTGCCAACTCTGTTACACTAAATACTTCTCTACTACATTTTCAGATACACATATGACTAACTAGACATTTCCATTAGCAGGTATTACCCTCACAAGTACCTCGACTCTACACGCATCAATAAATATCATACATTTCCAGCTATTCTACAATCTAAAAATGTCATCCTTGTTAAATACATTTGCAAATACCATATTCTCCATACTTGTTTATATTTCTTAGATACCTAATATACCTTGCAAACTTTACCCATTAATTATACCCCAAATCTATCTCAACTATACCATAATATCTACTCCCTAATTCCTGAACAGCCTCCGCATACCTTAAGGTACAATATTACATAAATACTCCCGTGTCGTTTACCTTCTGTATCTACATCTATTACCACTTCCGACCTGCGCAATAATACCATCCTTTAGAAACCTGGTGCTGTTTTCCAATGTTCTTTACAACACTTTTCTACGCCTTTCAACCACTATTCCACATTAACCTCGCCCTATCCAAACCTCGCCATACATACCACCTGCTCACCGACCCCTCCCCACTAAACCCCTCTATCATCTAATCCTACCCCTACCGATGACCACCCCAGATGCCTGCATCGCCATTTCCGTGAAAATCCCACGTGACATCACGTCGGGAACATTTGATGTAGTTATCAAAGATTTACTGGAGAATGATCGATCACGAATTGTAGTGTTGTTTGTCAATGAAGATAACTGCAGACGACTTATAGCGGCCTCGGTTAGGTTAGAGAGAGAGAGAGAGAGAGAGAGAGAGAGAGAGAGAGAGAGAGAGAGAGAGAGAGTTACGTTATTAATAAATAGGGTAGTGTGACTAGGGTGGTGTGACTAGGGTGGTGTGACTAGGGTGGTGTGACTAGGGTGGTGTGACTAGGGTGGTGTGACTAGGGTGGTGTGACTAGGGTGGTGTGACTAGGGTGGTGTGACTAGGGTGGTGTGACTAGGGTGGTGTGACTAGGGTGGTGTGACTAGGGTGGTGTGACTAGGGTGGTGTGACTAGGGTGAGGTGACTAGGGTGGTGTGACTAGGGTGGTGTGACTAGGGTGGTGTGACTAGGGTGGTGTGACTAGGGTGGTGTGACTAGGGTGGTGTGACTAGGGTGAGGTGACTAGGGTGGTGTGACTAGGGTGGTGTGACTAGGGTGAGGTGACTAGGGTGGTGTGACTAGGGTGGTGTGACTAGGGTGGTGTGACTAGGGTGGTGTGACTAGGGTGGTGTGACTAGGGTGGTGTGACTAGGGTGGTGTGACTAGGGTGGTGTGACTAGGGTGGTGTGACTAGGGTGAGGTGACTAGGGTGAGGTGACTAGGGTGAGGTGACTAGGGTGAGGTGACTAGGGTGGTGTGACTAGGGTGGTGTGACTAGGGTGAGGTGACTAGGGTGAGGTGACTAGGGTGGTGTGACTAGGGTGGTGTGACTAGGGTGGTGTGACTAGGGTGGTGTGACTAGGGTGGTGTGACTAGGGTGGTGTGACTAGGGTGAGGTGACTAGGGTGGTGTGACTAGGGTGGTGTGACTAGGGTGGTGTGACTAGGGTGGTGTGACTAGGGTGGTGTGACTAGGGTGGTGTGACTAGGGTGAGGTGACTAGGGTGGTGTGACTAGGGTGGTGTGACTAGGGTGAGGTGACTAGGGTGGTGTGACTAGGGTGGTGTGACTAGGGTGGTGTGACTAGGGTGGTGTGACTAGGGTGGTGTGACTAGGGTGGTGTGACTAGGGTGGTGTGACTAGGGTGGTGTGACTAGGGTGGTGTGACTAGGGTGAGGTGACTAGGGTGAGGTGACTAGGGTGAGGTGACTAGGGTGAGGTGACTAGGGTGGTGTGACTAGGGTGGTGTGACTAGGGTGAGGTGACTAGGGTGAGGTGACTAGGGTGGTGTGACTAGGGTGGTGTGACTAGGGTGGTGTGACTAGGGTGAGGTGACTAGGGTGGTGTGACTAGGGTGGTGTGACTAGGGTGAGGTGACTAGGGTGGTGTGACTAGGGTGAGGTGACTAGGGTGGTGTGACTAGGGTGAGGTGACTAGGGTGGTGTGACTAGGGTGGTGTGACTAGGGTGGTGTGACTAGGGTGAGGTGACTAGGGTGAGGTGACTAGGGTGGTGTGACTAGGGTGGTGTGACTAGGGTGAGGTGACTAGGGTGGTGTGACTAGGGTGGTGTGACTAGGGTGGTGTGACTAGGGTGGTGTGACTAGGGTGAGGTGACTAGGGTGGTGTGACTAGGGTGAGGTGACTAGGGTGAGGTGACTAGGGTGGTGTGACTAGGGTGGTGTGACTAGGGTGAGGTGACTAGGGTGGTGTGACTAGGGTGGTGTGACTAGGGTGGTGTGACTAGGGTGAGGTGACTAGGGTGAGGTGACTAGGGTGGTGTGACTAGGGTGGTGTGACTAGGGTGGTGTGACTAGGGTGGTGTGACTAGGGTGGTGTGACTAGGGTGAGGTGACTAGGGTGAGGTGACTAGGGTGGTGTGACTAGGGTGGTGTGACTAGGGTGGTGTGACTAGGGTGGTGTGACTAGGGTGGTGTGACTAGGGTGAGGTGACTAGGGTGGTGTGACTAAGGTGGTGTGACTAGGGTGGTGTGACTAGGGTGGTGTGACTAGGGTGGTGTGACTAGGGTGAGGTGACTAGGGTGGTGTGACTAGGGTGGTGTGACTAGGGTGGTGTGACTAGGGTGGTGTGACTAGGGTGGTGTGACTAGGGTGGTGTGACTAGGGTGGTGTGACTAGGGTGGTGTGACTAGGGTGGTGTGACTAGGGTGAGGTGACTAGGGTGAGGTGACTAGGGTGAGGTGACTAGGGTGGTGTGACTAGGGTGGTGTGACTAGGGTGAGGTGACTAGGGTGGTGTGACTAGGGTGGTGTGACTAGGGTGGTGTGACTAGGGTGGTGTGACTAGGGTGGTGTGACTAGGGTGAGGTGACTAGGGTGGTGTGACTAGGGTGAGGTGACTAGGGTGAGGTGACTAGGGTGGTGTGACTAGGGTGGTGTGACTAGGGTGGTGTGACTAGGGTGGTGTGACTAGGGTGGTGTGACTAGGGTGGTGTGACTAGGGTGGTGTGACTAGGGTGGTGTGACTAGGGTGGTGTGACTAGGGTGGTGTGACTAGGGTGGTGTGACTAGGGTGAGGTGACTAGGGTGGTGTGACTAGGGTGAGGTGACTAGGGTGGTGTGACTAGGGTGAGGTGACTAGGGTGAGGTGACTAGGGTGGTGTGACTAGGGTGAGGTGACTAGGGTGAGGTGACTAGGGTGGTGTGACTAGGGTGGTGTGACTAGGGTGAGGTGACTAGGGTGGTGTGACTAGGGTGAGGTGACTAGGGTGGTGTGACTAGGGTGAGGTGACTAGGGTGAGGTGACTAGGGTGGTGTGACTAGGGTGGTGTGACTAGGGTGAGGTGACTAGGGTGGTGTGACTAGGGTGAGGTGACTAGGGTGGTGTGACTAGGGTGGTGTGACTAGGGTGGTGTGACTAGGGTGGTGTGACTAGGGTGGTGTGACTAGGGTGGTGTGACTAGGGTGGTGTGACTAGGGTGGTGTGACTAGGGTGGTGTGACTAGGGTGGTGTGACTAGGGTGGTGTGACTAGGGTGGTGTGACTAGGGTGGTGTGACTAGGGTGGTGTGACTAGGGTGGTGTGACTAGGGTGAGGTGACTAGGGTGGTGTGACTAGGGTGGTGTGACTAGGGTGAGGTGACTAGGGTGGTGTGACTAGGGTGGTGTGACTAGGGTGGTGTGACTAGGGTGGTGTGACTAGGGTGGTGTGACTAGGGTGGTGTGACTAGGGTGGTGTGACTAGGGTGGTGTGACTAGGGTGGTGTGACTAGGGTGGTGTGACTAGGGTGGTGTGACTAGGGTGGTGTGACTAGGGTGGTGTGACTAGGGTGGTGTGACTAGGGTGGTGTGACTAGGGTGGTGTGACTAGGGTGAGGTGACTAGGGTGAGGTGACTAGGGTGAGGTGACTAGGGTGGTGTGACTAGGGTGGTGTGACTAGGGTGAGGTGACTAGGGTGGTGTGACTAGGGTGAGGTGACTAGGGTGGTGTGACTAGGGTGAGGTGACTAGGGTGGTGTGACTAGGGTGGTGTGACTAGGGTGAGGTGACTAGGGTGAGGTGACTAGGGTGAGGTGACTAGGGTGGTGTGACTAGGGTGGTGTGACTAGGGTGAGGTGACTAGGGTGGTGTGACTAGGGTGAGGTGACTAGGGTGAGGTGACTAGGGTGGTGTGACTAGGGTGGTGTGACTAGGGTGGTGTGACTAGGGTGGTGTGACTAGGGTGGTGTGACTAGGGTGAGGTGACTAGGGTGGTGTGACTAGGGTGGTGTGACTAGGGTGAGGTGACTAGGGTGGTGTGACTAGGGTGGTGTGACTAGGGTGGTGTGACTAGGGTGGTGTGACTAGGGTGGTGTGACTAGGGTGAGGTGACTAGGGTGGTGTGACTAGGGTGGTGTGACTAGGGTGAGGTGACTAGGGTGGTGTGACTAGGGTGGTGTGACTAGGGTGAGGTGACTAGGGTGGTGTGACTAGGGTGAGGTGACTAGGGTGGTGTGACTAGGGTGGTGTGACTAGGGTGGTGTGACTAGGGTGGTGTGACTAGGGTGAGGTGACTAGGGTGGTGTGACTAGGGTGGTGTGACTAGGGTGGTGTGACTAGGGTGAGGTGACTAGGGTGGTGTGACTAGGGTGGTGTGACTAGGGTGGTGTGACTAGGGTGGTGTGACTAGGGTGGTGTGACTAGGGTGGTGTGACTAGGGTGAGGTGACTAGGGTGAGGTGACTAGGGTGGTGTGACTAGGGTGGTGTGACTAGGGTGGTGTGACTAGGGTGGTGTGACTAGGGTGAGGTGACTAGGGTGGTGTGACTAGGGTGGTGTGACTAGGGTGAGGTGACTAGGGTGGTGTGACTAGGGTGGTGTGACTAGGGTGAGGTGACTAGGGTGGTGTGACTAGGGTGGTGTGACTAGGGTGGTGTGACTAGGGTGGTGTGACTAGTGTGGTGTGACTAGGGTGAGGTGACTAGGGTGGTGTGACTAGGGTGGTGTGACTAGGGTGGTGTGACTAGGGTGAGGTGACTAGGGTGGTGTGACTAGGGTGGTGTGACTAGTGTGGTGTGACTAGGGTGAGGTGACTAGGGTGATGTGACTAGGGTGGTGTGACTAGGGTGGTGTGACTAGGGTGAGGTGACTAGGGTGGTGTGACTAGGGTGAGGTGACTAGGGTGGTGTGACTAGGGTGGTGTGACTAGGGTGGTGTGACTAGGGTGAGGTGACTAGGGTGAGGTGACTAGGGTGGTGTGACTAGGGTGAGGTGACTAGGGTGAGGTGACTAGGGTGGTGTGACTAGGGTGAGGTGACTAGGGTGAGGTGACTAGGGTGAGTGTGACTAGGGTGGTGTGACTAGGGTGGTGTGACTAGGGTGGTGTGACTAGGGTGGTGTGACTAGGGTGGGTGACTAGGGTGGTGTGACTAGGGTGGTGTGACTAGGGTGGTGTGACTAGGGTGAGGTGACTAGGGTGGTGTGACTAGGGTGAGGTGACTAGGGTGGTGTGACTAGGGTGGTGTGACTAGGGTGGTGTGACTAGGGTGAGGTGACTAGGGTGAGGTGACTAGGGTGGTGTGACTAGGGTGAGGTGACTAGGGTGGTGTGACTAGGGTGGTGTGACTAGGGTGGAGTGACTAGGGTGGTGTGACTAGGGTGGTGTGACTAGGGTGGTGTGACTAGGGTGGTGTGACTAGGGTGGTGTGACTAGGGTGGTGTGACTAGGGTGGTGTGACTAGGGTGGTGTGACTAGGGTGGTGTGACTAGGGTGAGGTGACTAGGGTGGTGTGACTAGGGTGGTGTGACTAGGGTGGTGTGACTAGGGTGGTGTGACTAGGGTGAGGTGACTAGGGTGGTGTGACTAGGGTGGTGTGACTAGGGTGGTGTGACTAGGGTGAGGTGACTAGGGTGAGGTGACTAGGGTGGTGTGACTAGGGTGAGGTGACTAGGGTGGTGTGACTAGGGTGGTGTGACTAGGGTGGTGTGACTAGGGTGGTGTGACTAGGGTGGTGTGACTAGGGTGTGTGACTAGGGTGGTGTGACTAGGGTGGTGTGACTAGGGTGGTGTGACTAGGGTGGTGTGACTAGGGTGGTGTGACTAGGGTGGTGTGACTAGGGTGAGGTGACTAGGGTGGTGTGACTAGGGTGGTGTGACTAGGGTGGTGTGACTAGGGTGAGGTGACTAGGGTGAGGTGACTAGGGTGGTGTGACTAGGGTGGTGTGACTAGGGTGGTGTGACTAGGGTGGTGTGACTAGGGTGGTGTGACTAGGGTGAGGTGACTAGGGTGAGGTGACTAGGGTGAGGTGACTAGGGTGGTGTGACTAGGGTGGTGTGACTAGGGTGGTGTGACTAGGGTGGTGTGACTAGGGTGGTGTGACTAGGGTGGTGACTAGGGTGGTGTGACTAGGGTGGTGTGACTAGGGTGGTGTGACTAGGGTGGTGTGACTAGGGTGGTGTTGACTAGGGTGGTGTGACTAGGGTGGTGTGACTAGGGTGGTGTGACTAGGGTGGTGTGACTAGGGTGGTGTGACTAGGGTGGTGTGACTAGGGTGGTGTGACTAGGGTGGTGTGACTAGGGTGGTGTGACTAGGGTGAGGTGACTAGGGTGAGGTGACTAGGGTGGTGTGACTAGGGTGAGGTGACTAGGGTGGTGTGACTAGGGTGAGGTGACTAGGGTGGTGTGACTAGGGTGGTGTGACTAGGGTGGTGTGACTAGGGTGAGGTGACTAGGGTGGTGTGACTAGGGTGGTGTGACTAGGGTGGTGTGACTAGGGTGGTGTGACTAGGGTGGTGTGACTAGGGTGAGGTGACTAGGGTGGTGTGACTAGGGTGGTGTGACTAGGGTGGTGTGACTAGGGTGGTGTGACTAGGGTGGTGTGACTAGGGTGGTGTGACTAGGGTGGTGTGACTAGGGTGGTGTGACTAGGGTGGTGTGACTAGGGTGGTGTGACTAGGGTGAGGTGACTAGGGTGGTGTGACTAGGGTGGTGTGACTAGGGTGGTGTGACTAGGGTGAGGTGACTAGGGTGGTGTGACTAGGGTGGTGTGACTAGGGTGGTGTGACTAGGGTGAGGGTGACTAGGGTGGTGTGACTAGGGTGGTGTGACTAGGGTGGTGTGACTAGGGTGGTGTGACTAGGGTGGTGTGACTAGGGTGAGTGACTAGGGTGGTGTGACTAGGGTGGTGTGACTAGGGTGGTGTGACTAGGGTGAGGTGACTAGGGTGGTGTGACTAGGGTGGTGTGACTAGGGTGAGGTGACTAGGGTGGTGTGACTAGGGTGAGGTGACTAGGGTGGTGTGACTAGGGTGGTGTGACTAGGGTGGTGTGACTAGGGTGAGGTGACTAGGGTGAGGTGACTAGGGTGGTGTGACTAGGGTGGTGTGACTAGGGTGGTGTGACTAGGGTGAGGTGACTAGGGTGGTGTGACTAGGGTGGTGTGACTAGGGTGGTGTGACTAGGGTGAGGTGACTAGGGTGGTGTGACTAGGGTGGTGTGACTAGGGTGGTGTGACTAGGGTGAGGTGACTAGGGTGGTGTGACTAGGGTGAGGTGACTAGGGTGGTGTGACTAGGGTGGTGTGACTAGGGTGGGTGTGACTAGGGTGGTGTGACTAGGGTGGTGTGACTAGGGTGGTGTGACTAGGGTGGTGTGACTAGGGTGAGGTGACTAGGGTGAGGTGACTAGGGTGGTGTGACTAGGGTGGTGTGACTAGGGTGGTGTGACTAGGGTGGTGTGACTAGGGTGGTGTGACTAGGGTGGTGTGACTAGGGTGAGGTGACTAGGGTGGTGTGACTAGGGTGGTGTGACTAGGGTGGTGTGACTAGGGTGGTGTGACTAGGGTGGTGTGACTAGGGTGAGGTGACTAGGGTGAGGTGACTAGGGTGGTGTGACTAGGGTGGTGTGACTAGGGTTGAGGTGACTAGGGTGGTGTGACTAGGGTGAGGTGACTAGGGTGGTGTGACTAGGGTGAGGTGACTAGGGTGGTGTGACTAGGGTGGTGTGACTAGGGTGGTGTGACTAGGGTGGTGTGACTAGGGTGGTGTGACTAGGGTGGTGGTGACTAGGGTGGTGTGACTAGGGTGGTGTGACTAGGGTGAGGTGACTAGGGTGGTGTGACTAGGGTGGTGTGACTAGGGTGGTGTGACTAGGGTGGTGTGACTAGGGTGGTGTGACTAGGGTGAGGTGACTAGGGTGGTGTGACTAGGGTGGTGTGACTAGGGTGAGGTGACTAGGGTGGTGTGACTAGGGTGAGGTGACTAGGGTGAGGTGACTAGGGTGAGGTGACTAGGGTGAGGTGACTAGGGTGGTGTGACTAGGGTGGTGTGACTAGGGTGAGGTGACTAGGGTGGTGTGACTAGGGTGGTGTGACTAGGGTGGTGTGACTAGGGTGGTGTGACTAGGGTGAGGTGACTAGGGTGGTGTGACTAGGGT
>CAXIVS010000034.1:0-2500 GCA_964035775.1 Osedax frankpressi
ACTTCGTCTTCGGGTCCTCGATATTAAACTTCGTCTTCGGGTTCTCGATATTAAACTTCGTCTTCGGGTCCTCGATATTAAACTTCGTCTTCGGGTTCTCGATATTAAACTTCGTCTTCGGGTCCTCGATATTAAACTTCGTCTTCGGGTCCTCGATATTAAACTTTGTCTGTTAACGTTAACGTTAACGTTAACGTTAACGTTAACGTTAACGTTAAACTCATAGTATTCGTATGATCTTCGATAGAAATTCCGTTAAACTTGTACCCGCACGTTAGTCTCTACGCTCGTTGTTCACAATGTTAGATTTCGATAACCTTAATCGTATTTACTCCCGCCGTTTACCCTTGTTCGGTTGAATTTCATTACTTTTACATTCGGAGCACTGCGTAGAAATCATATCGCTTCATCACCGGCATAAGAATATCGTTACCGCGGCTTTCATTTTAAGGGCTAGTTGATTCGGCAGGTGAGTTGTTACACACTCCTTAGCGGATTCCGACTTCTATGGCCACCGCCCTGCTGTCTATATCAATCAACACCTTTGGCGCGGTTCTCAAACAGCCTTTTCACCTTTTCACGAGCGTCGTCTCGAGTAGGCATAACGCTCCTTTCCAGTCCCGATGCGCCTCGGGCAGGCTCAACAAAATTACCGATCCGAAAGACCGTGCAGGCTTGAATAACCTTAATAGACAAATACCGGGATTACCACTCCACCACGACATCGCCTCCGTTGGTCTGTGTCCAGCGGGCGCTACGTAGAGGTAGAGATTATCTTGATGGCATACGCGTATGCCACCCTTGCTCAACAGGTATGCACATGTGCGAGTAACTAGTCGTCACTTTTCAGGCGGATTCAGACAGACTTATCGGGCCAATACCCTTAATAGACAAATACCGGGATTACCACTCCACCACGACATCGCCTCCGTTGGTCTGTGTCCAGCGGGCGCTACGTAGAGGTAAAGATTATCTTGATGGCATACGCGTATGCCACCCTTGCTCAACAGGTATGCACATGTGCGAGTAACTAGTCATCACTTTTCAGGCGGATTCAGACAGACTTATCGGGCCAATACCCTTAATAGACAAATACCGGGATTACCACTCCACCACGACATCGCCTCCGTTGGTCTGTGTCCAGCGGGCGCTACGTAGAGGTAGAGATTATCTTGATGGCATACGCGTATGCCACCCTTGCTCAACAGGTATGCACATGTGCGAGTAACTAGTCATCACTTTTCAGGCGGATTCATATAGACTTATCAGGTCATATACCCTTAATAGAGTCATAGTTACTGCCGCCAAGGATATCATGATTAATCGTCTTAGTTGGTTAATACAATATGCGTTGCTAAATACAATTTAATGTACAAAATCAACGATTATTCAGTATCGTTTAAATAAAACTCCCCGATAAACCGAAACAATTACGAACGATTTGTATTCGAGTTATTTCAGGATATCGGAGAAATTGAATATGAATAAATATGAATATTTAATAAAAAAAATTTTTTGTCTCGAAAATTTTTTTTTTTGAGGCCCGTGGGCCTCCTCGCGAAAAAATACGTGTTTTTTTCAATTTTTGACATAGGTGCAGTTGACGACTTTTTTTTTTTTTTTTTAGTTAGCTACGGATTATGATTCGTTCTGTTCTAACTAGTGTAAATAGCTATGTCGCAACTTTTACTTATCAATTGTTAAAAAGTTATAGGCGGTTGAATTTTTGTTTTTTTTTTTTAGACCTCAATAACTCTTAAAGTAATGCGAATTGTATGACCATTCAAACTGTCCGACCTTATATTAATACGAAGATAATTATTTAATTAAAAAAAGTACAATATTTTTTTTGAAAATTTTTTTAGTCTCCGTCCTACTCAAATTTTCAAAAAATCGAGCTCGAAGCTCCGATTTTTGCGAAAAAAGCTTGCTCACGGGCAAGGGAAAAAAGTATCGTGTTAAGCAGCCGCTTTTTTTTTTTTTTTTCTCTAAAATGCCGTAATAAGTGGGGAGAATTAAAAAAAAAAAAATTTCCATGGAGCCGAAAAACTTAGTCAAATTTTATAAAAAAAATTCACAAAAAATTTTACTAAGTTATTCGGCTTCATGGAAATTTTTTTTTAATTCTCCCGACCCCGACTTATTACGGCATTTTAGAAAACAAATTATAAAAATAGCGGCTGTTGAACAAACCTTTTTTTAATGCCCAATCTAATCTCTTTTTGGCGAATTTCGGAGCGTCGAACTCGATTTTTTAAAAAATATATATAATTGCAAAGGTTTTTTTTTTTTTTTTTTTTCCTTTAAAACGCGGTAATATAACAGGATTTTTTTTTTTTTAATTGATTTAATTTTTGTAAAAAAAATTCTAAAAAAATTTGACTAAGTTATTCGGGTCCATGAAAAAAAATTTTTTTTAATTTTCCCCACCTATTACGGCATTTTAGAAAAAAAAAAAAAAAAAGCGGCTGCTTAACACGATACTTTTTTCCCTTGCCCG
>CAXIVS010000034.1:12500-16516 GCA_964035775.1 Osedax frankpressi
AATTGTTTACCGAGTTGAAAACTCTTAGTCCGTCTCAGAACACGAATAGTTAGGTTCGCCTAATTAATTCGTTGCCTATATGGGAAATCAAAATAGTTTTCTCTTCGATTAGTTAGGTTTGCCTAATTAATTGTTTACCGAGTTGAAAACTCTTAGTCCGTCTCAGAACACGAATAGTTAGGTTCGCCTAATTAATTCGTTGCCTATATGCGAAATCAAAATAGTTTTCTCTTCGATTAGTTAGGTTTGCCTAATTAATTGTTTACCGAGTTGAAAACTCTTAGTCCGTCTCAGAACACGAATAGTTAGGTTCGCCTAATTAATTCGTTGCCTATATGCGAAATCAAAATAGTTTTCTCTTCGATTAGTTAGGTTTGCCTAATTAATTGTTTACGGAGTTGAAAACTCTTAGTCCGTCTCAGAACACGAATAGTTAGGTTCGCCTAATTAATTCGTTGCCTATATGGGAAATCAAAATAGTTTTCTCTTCGATTAGTTAGTTTTGCCTAATTAATTGTTTACCGAGTTGAAAACTCTTAGTCCGTCTCAGAACACGAATAGTTAGGTTCGCCTAATTAATTCGTTGCCTATATGCGAAATCAAAATAGTTTTCTCTTCGATTAGTTAGGTTTGCCTAATTAATTGTTTACCGAGTTGAAAACTCTTAGTCCGTCTCAGAACACGAATAGTTAGGTTCGCCTAATTAATTCGTTGCCTATATGCGAAATCAAAATAGTTTTCTCTTCGATTAGTTAGGTTTGCCTAATTAATTGTTTACCGAGTTGAAAACTCTTAGTCCGTCTCAGAACACGAATAGTTAGGTTCGCCTAATTAATTCGTTGCCTATATGCGAAATCAAAATAGTTTTCTCTTCGATTAGTTAGGTTTGCCTAATTAATTGTTTACCGAGTTGAAAACTCTTAGTCCGTCTCAGAACACGAATAGTTAGGTTCGCCTAATTAATTCGTTGCCTATATGCGAAATCAAAATAGTTTTCTCTTCGATTAGTTAGGTTTGCCTAATTAATTATTTGCTTATTGGTGAAATAATAAACCTTTCCACTGCGATTATATCACGGTGAATTGGTTTGATTTACTTGCATAAGTAAAAATTGCATTGATACAAATGAAAATTGTTTTGACTAGCTTTGATTATCTAAAAATTTTAACCATTTCACTATGATTTTATCATGGTGAAATGGTTTTTTATACGTAAAGTACTTCCGAACATTTTATAATTATTTCTGATTTGTGAAAATTTTCAAAGTTGGATATTTTTAACATTTTTGTACACGTGAATATTTTATTAATTGTGAAAATTCGAAAAATTTTGACTCTAAAAAAAATGTTCTTAATTTTTCGTAATTATAAAACTTTTCGAACTTGTAAAAATTTTTTACTTGTAAATTTTTTTAAAATTTTTGTATTTGTAAATATTTTATTAATTTTTCGCAATTATAAAAATTTTCGAACTTGTAAAAATTTTTTACTTGTAAATTTTTTAACTCGTAAAATTTTTGTATCCTTAAATTTTTTTTAATTTTTGTATTTGTAAATATTTTATTAATTTTTCGCAATTATAAAAATTTTCGAACTTGTAAAAATTTTTTACTTGTAAATTTTTTAACTCGTAAATTTTTTGTATCCTTAAAATTTTTTTTAATTTTTGTATTTGTAAATATTTTATTAATTTTTATGGTCGTAAAAAAAACCCGACATAAAAACCTTATAATAAATATTTAAAAAAATATCACCCCCACCCCCCCCCGAAGCATCAAAATTTAAAATGTTTTGTATTTTAATGCTCAGGGTTTGGTTTCGGCTGAAATGTGTATTATTAAAGTAAATTTAATAACACCCGCAATCAACTTTCACCAATTAATTCAACTTCGTCTTCGAGTCCTCGATATTAAACTTCGTCTTCGGGTCCTCGATATTAAACTTCGTCTTCGGGTTCTCGATATTAAACTTCGTCTTCGGGTCCTCGATATTAAACTTCGTCTTCGGGTTCTCGATATTAAACTTCGTCTTCGGGTCCTCGATATTAAACTTCGTCTTCGGGTCCTCGATATTAAACTTTGTCTGTTAACGTTAACGTTAACGTTAACGTTAACGTTAAACTCATAGTATTCGTATGATCTTCGATAGAAATTCCGTTAAACTTGTACCCGCACGTTAGTCTCTACGCTCGTTGTTCACAATGTTAGATTTCGATAACCTTAATCGTATTTACTCCCGCCGTTTACCCTTGTTCGGTTGAATTTCATTACTTTTACATTCGGAGCACTGCGTAGAAATCACATCGCTTCATCACCGGCATAAGAATATCGTTACCGCGGCTTTCATTTTAAGGGCTAGTTGATTCGGCAGGTGAGTTGTTACACACTCCTTAGCGGATTCCGACTTCTATGGCCACCGCCCTGCTGTCTATATCAATCAACACCTTTGGCGCGGTTCTCAAACAGCCTTTTCACCTTTTCACGAGCGTCGTCTCGAGTAGGCATAACGCTCCTTTCCAGTCCCGATGCGCCTCGGGCAGGCTCAACAAAATTACCGATCCGAAAGACCGTGCAGGCTTGAATAACCTTAATAGACAAATACCGGGATTACCACTCCACCACGACATCGCCTCCGTTGGTCTGTGTCCAGCGGGCGCTACGTAGAGGTAGAGATTATCTTGATGGCATACGCGTATGCCACCCTTGCTCAACAGGTATGCACATGTGCGAGTAACTAGTCATCACTTTTCAGGCGGATTCAGACAGACTTATCGGGCCAATACCCTTAATAGACAAATACCGGGATTACCACTCCACCACGACATCGCCTCCGTTGGTCTGTGTCCAGCGGGCGCTACGTAGAGGTAGAGATTATCTTGATGGCATACGCGTATGCCACCCTTGCTCAACAGGTATGCACATGTGCGAGTAACTAGTCATCACTTTTCAGGCGGATTCAGACAGACTTATCGGGCCAATACCCTTAATAGACAAATACCGGGATTACCACTCCACCACGACATCGCCTCCGTTGGTCTGTGTCCAGCGGGCGCTACGTAGAGGTAAAGATTATCTTGATGGCATACGCGTATGCCACCCTTGCTCAACAGGTATGCACATGTGCGAGTAACTAGTCATCACTTTTCAGGCGGATTCAGACAGACTTATCGGGCCAATACCCTTAATAGACAAATACCGGGATTACCACTCCACCACGACATCGCCTCCGTTGGTCTGTGTCCAGCGGGCGCTACGTAGAGGTAGAGATTATCTTGATGGCATACGCGTATGCCACCCTTGCTCAACAGGTATGCACATGTGCGAGTAACTAGTCATCACTTTTCAGGCGGATTCAGACAGACTTATCGGGCCAATACCCTTAATAGACAAATACCGGGATTACCACTCCACCACGACATCGCCTCCGTTGGTCTGTGTCCAGCGGGCGCTACGTAGAGGTAGAGATTATCTTGATGGCATACGCGTATGCCACCCTTGCTCAACAGGTATGCACATGTGCGAGTAACTAGTCATCACTTTTCAGGCGGATTCATATAGACTTATCAGGTCATATACCCTTAATAGAGTCATAGTTACTGCCGCCAAGGATATCATGATTAATCGTCTTAGTTGGTTAATACAATATGCGTTGCTAAATACAATTTAATGTACAAAATCAACGATTATTCAGTATCGTTTAAATAAAACTCCCCGATAAACCGAAACAATTACGAACGATTTGTATTCGAGTTATTTCAGGATATCGGAGAAATTGAATATGAATAAATATGAATATTTAATAAAAAAAAATTTTTTGTCTCGAAAATTTTTTTTTTGAGGCCCGTGGGCCTCCTCGCGAAAAAATACGTGTTTTTTTCAATTTTTGACATAGGTGCAGTTGACGACTTTTTTTTTTTTTTTTTTAGTTAGCTACGGATTATGATTCGTTCTGTTCTAACTAGTGTAAATAGCTATGTCGCAACTTTTACTTATCAATTGTTAAAAAGTTATAGGCGGT
>CAXIVS010000035.1:7500-10000 GCA_964035775.1 Osedax frankpressi
AAAATCGGAGCTTCGAGCTCGATTTTTTGAAAATTTGAGTAGGACGGAGACTAAAAAAATTTTCAAAAAAAATATTGTACTTTTTTTAATTAAATAATTATCTTCGTATTAATATAAGGTCGGACAGTTTGAATGGTCATACAATTCGCATTACTTTAAGAGTTATTGAGGTCTAAAAAAAAAAAACAAAAATTCAACCGCCTATAACTTTTTAACAATTGATAAGTAAAAGTTGCGACATAGCTATTTACACTAGTTAGAACAGAACGAATCATAATCCGTAGCTAACTAAAAAAAAAAAAAAAAAAGTCGTCAACTGCACCTATGTCAAAAATTGAAAAAAACACGTATTTTTTCGCGAGGAGGCCCACGGGCCTCAAAAAAAAAAATTTTCGAGACAAAAAATTTTTTTTTATTAAATATTCATATTTATTCATATTCAATTTCTCCGATATCCTGAAATAACTCGAATACAAATCGTTCGTAATTGTTTCGGTTTATCGGGGAGTTTTATTTAAACGATACTGAATAATCGTTGATTTTGTACATTAAATTGTATTTAGCAACGCATATTGTATTAACCAACTAAGACGATTAATCATGATATCCTTGGCGGCAGTAACTATGACTCTATTAAGGGTATATGACCCGATAAGTCTATATGAATCCGCCTGAAAAGTGATGACTAGTTACTCGCACATGTGCATACCTGTTGAGCAAGGGTGGCATACGCGTATGCCATCAAGATAATCTCTACCTCTACGTAGCGCCCGCTGGACACAGACCAACGGAGGCGATGTCGTGGTGGAGTGGTAATCCCGGTATTTGTCTATTAAGGGTATTGGCCCGATAAGCTGTCTGAATCCGCCTGAAAAGTGATGACTAGTTACTCGCACATGTGCATACCTGTTGAGCAAGGGTGGCATACGCGTATGCCATCAAGATAATCTCTACCTCTACGTAGCGCCCGCTGGACACAGACCAACGGAGGCGATGTCGTGGTGGAGTGGTAATCCCGGTATTTGTCTATTAAGGGTATTGGCCCGATAAGTCTGTCTGAATCCGCCTGAAAAGTGATGACTAGTTACTCGCACATGTGCATACCTGTTGAGCAAGGGTGGCATACGCGTATGCCATCAAGATAATCTTTACCTCTACGTAGCGCCCGCTGGACACAGACCAACGGAGGCGATGTCGTGGTGGAGTGGTAATCCCGGTATTTGTCTATTAAGGGTATTGGCCCGATAAGTCTGTCTGAATCCGCCTGAAAAGTGATGACTAGTTACTCGCACATGTGCATACCTGTTGAGCAAGGGTGGCATACGCGTATGCCATCAAGATAATCTCTACCTCTACGTAGCGCCCGCTGGACACAGACCAACGGAGGCGATGTCGTGGTGGAGTGGTAATCCCGGTATTTGTCTATTAAGGGTATTGGCCCGATAAGTCTGTCTGAATCCGCCTGAAAAGTGATGACTAGTTACTCGCACATGTGCATACCTGTTGAGCAAGGGTGGCATACGCGTATGCCATCAAGATAATCTTTACCTCTACGTAGCGCCCGCTGGACACAGACCAACGGAGGCGATGTCGTGGTGGAGTGGTAATCCCGGTATTTGTCTATTAAGGGTATTGGCCCGATAAGTCTGTCTGAATCCGCCTGAAAAGTGATGACTAGTTACTCGCACATGTGCATACCTGTTGAGCAAGGGTGGCATACGCGTATGCCATCAAGATAATCTCTACCTCTACGTAGCGCCCGCTGGACACAGACCAACGGAGGCGATGTCGTGGTGGAGTGGTAATCCCGGTATTTGTCTATTAAGGTTATTCAAGCCTGCACGGTCTTTCGGATCGGTAATTTTGTTGAGCCTGCCCGAGGCGCATCGGGACTGGAAAGGAGCGTTATGCCTACTCGAGACGACGCTCGTGAAAAGGTGAAAAGGCTGTTTGAGAACCGCGCCAAAGGTGTTGATTGATATAGACAGCAGGGCGGTGGCCATAGAAGTCGGAATCCGCTAAGGAGTGTGTAACAACTCACCTGCCGAATCAACTAGCCCTTAAAATGAAAGCCGCGGTAACGATATTCTTATGCCGGTGATGAAGCGATATGATTTCTACGCAGTGCTCCGAATGTAAAAGTAATGAAATTCAACCGAACAAGGGTAAACGGCGGGAGTAAATACGATTAAGGTTATCGAAATCTAACATTGTGAACAACGAGCGTAGAGACTAACGTGCGGGTACAAGTTTAACGGAATTTCTATCGAAGATCATACGAATACTATGAGTTTAACGTTAACGTTAACGTTAACGTTAACGTTAACGTTAACGTTAACAGACAAAGTTTAATATCGAGGACCCGAAGACGAAGTTTAATATCGAGGACCCGAAGACGAAGTTTAATATCGAGAACCCGAAGACGAAGTTTAATATCGAGGACCCGAAGACGAAGTTTAATATCGAGAACCCGAAGACGAAGTTTAATATCGAGGACCCG
>CAXIVS010000035.1:20000-26572 GCA_964035775.1 Osedax frankpressi
AAGTGTCTTTGACGTATAATTCACTTATTAGAATGAATTAATTAATAAAAATTAAATACAGCCAGAATACATTTTTAAGAATTAATTTTTCAAACATCGAGTAATTAAAGTACGATATGAATGCGTTGCAACGTATTTTCAATCAATAATATGTTACTAATAATGTTCGATTTAGTCATATAATTTATAATTTTGTGGAAAATGAACATTAGAAATTAACAATTACCAAAGGTGACGTATAAACCAAATATCCCATACAATTCCACGTCATTACATCGCGGTTACATCCCTACGAACGATAAAACTTGCAAACTAATAAGAGGCGAAGAACAAATATCCTGTACAAATAACATAATCTCAATTCATCATAAAGTAAATATCAAGATAAAATAACGTCGAATTTATCGCATACATAGCAAACTAGGTATGTTTCGTTTTAATGTTCGATATAATAGAAACATCGTAATGTTTAGACCTAAAGAACACGTTATAGTAACTTTTGACGATAATTATAATTACCGATTGAGCTTATTTAAACAACTGAATGTTTAATTTTAAAAAATTTTTTGTCTCGAAAATTTTTTTTTTTGAGGCCCGTGGGCCTCCTCGCGAAAAAATACGTGTTTTTTTCAATTTTTGACATAGGTGCAGTTGACGACTTTTTTTTTTTTTTTTTTTTTGTTAGCTACCGATTTTGACTCGTTTTGTTCTAACTAGTGTAAATAGCTATGTCGCAACTTTTTCTTTTCAATTGTTAAAAAGTTATAGGCGGTTGAAAATTTTTTTTTTTTTTTTAGACCTCAATAACTCCTAAAGTAATGCGAATTATATGACCATTCTAACTGTCCGACCTTATATTAATACGAAGATAATTATTTAATTAAAAAAAGTACAATATTTTTTTTGAAAATTTTTTTAGTCGCCGTCAAAGTCAAATTTTCAAAAAATCGAGCTCGAAGCTCCGATTTTGCGAAAAAAGCTTGTTCACGGGCAAGGGAAAAAAGTATCGTGTTAAGCAGCCGCTTTTTTTTTTTTTTTTTTTCTAAAATGCCGTAATAGGTGGGGAAAATTAAAAAAAATTTTTTTTTCATGGACCCGAATAACTTAGTCAAATTTTTTTAGAATTTTTTTTACAAAATTAAATCAATTAAAAAAAAAAAAAATCCTGTTATATTACCGCATTTTAAAGGAAAAAAAAAAAAAAAAAAAAACCTTTGCAATTATATATATTTTTTAAAAAATCGAGTTCGACGCTCCGAAATTCGCCAAAAAGAGATTAGATTGGGCATTAAAAAAAGGTTTGTTCAACAGCCGCTATTTTTATAATTTGTTTTCTAAAATGCCGTAATAAGTCGGGAGAATTAAAAAAAAATTTCCATGAAGCCGAATAACTTAGTAAAATTTTTTGTGAATTTTTTTTATAAAATTTGACTAAGTTTTTCGGCTCCATGGAAATTTTTTTTTTTTTAAATCTCCCCACTTATTACGGCATTTTAGAGAAAAAAAAAAAAAAAAAGCGGCTGCTTAACACGATACTTTTTTCCCTTGCCCGTGAGCAAGCTTTTTTCGCAAAAATCGGAGCTTCGAGCTCGATTTTTTGAAAATTTGAGTAGGACGGAGACTAAAAAAATTTTCAAAAAAATATTGTACTTTTTTAATTAAATAATTATCTTCGTATTAATATAAGGTCGGACAGTTTGAATGGTCATACAATTCGCATTACTTTAAGAGTTATTGAGGTCTAAAAAAAAAAAAACAAAAATTCAACCGCCTATAACTTTTTAACAATTGATAAGTAAAAGTTGCGACATAGCTATTTACACTAGTTAGAACAGAACGAATCATAATCCGTAGCTAACTAAAAAAAAAAAAAAAAAAGTCGTCAACTGCACCTATGTCAAAAATTGAAAAAAACACGTATTTTTTCGCGAGGAGGCCCACGGGCCTCAAAAAAAAAAAATTTTCGAGACAAAAAATTTTTTTTTATTAAATATTCATATTTATTCATATTCAATTTCTCCGATATCCTGAAATAACTCGAATACAAATCGTTCGTAATTGTTTCGGTTTATCGGGGAGTTTTATTTAAACGATACTGAATAATCGTTGATTTTGTACATTAAATTGTATTTAGCAACGCATATTGTATTAACCAACTAAGACGATTAATCATGATATCCTTGGCGGCAGTAACTATGACTCTATTAAGGGTATATGACCTGATAAGTCTATATGAATCCGCCTGAAAAGTGATGACTAGTTACTCGCACATGTGCATACCTGTTGAGCAAGGGTGGCATACGCGTATGCCATCAAGATAATCTCTACCTCTACGTAGCGCCCGCTGGACACAGACCAACGGAGGCGATGTCGTGGTGGAGTGGTAATCCCGGTATTTGTCTATTAAGGGTATTGGCCCGATAAGTCTGTCTGAATCCGCCTGAAAAGTGATGACTAGTTACTCGCACATGTGCATACCTGTTGAGCAAGGGTGGCATACGCGTATGCCATCAAGATAATCTCTACCTCTACGTAGCGCCCGCTGGACACAGACCAACGGAGGCGATGTCGTGGTGGAGTGGTAATCCCGGTATTTGTCTATTAAGGGTATTGGCCCGATAAGTCTGTCTGAATCCGCCTGAAAAGTGATGACTAGTTACTCGCACATGTGCATACCTGTTGAGCAAGGGTGGCATACGCGTATGCCATCAAGATAATCTTTACCTCTACGTAGCGCCCGCTGGACACAGACCAACGGAGGCGATGTCGTGGTGGAGTGGTAATCCCGGTATTTGTCTATTAAGGGTATTGGCCCGATAAGTCTGTCTGAATCCGCCTGAAAAGTGATGACTAGTTACTCGCACATGTGCATACCTGTTGAGCAAGGGTGGCATACGCGTATGCCATCAAGATAATCTCTACCTCTACGTAGCGCCCGCTGGACACAGACCAACGGAGGCGATGTCGTGGTGGAGTGGTAATCCCGGTATTTGTCTATTAAGGGTATTGGCCCGATAAGTCTGTCTGAATCCGCCTGAAAAGTGATGACTAGTTACTCGCACATGTGCATACCTGTTGAGCAAGGGTGGCATACGCGTATGCCATCAAGATAATCTTTACCTCTACGTAGCGCCCGCTGGACACAGACCAACGGAGGCGATGTCGTGGTGGAGTGGTAATCCCGGTATTTGTCTATTAAGGGTATTGGCCCGATAAGTCTGTCTGAATCCGCCTGAAAAGTGATGACTAGTTACTCGCACATGTGCATACCTGTTGAGCAAGGGTGGCATACGCGTATGCCATCAAGATAATCTCTACCTCTACGTAGCGCCCGCTGGACACAGACCAACGGAGGCGATGTCGTGGTGGAGTGGTAATCCCGGTATTTGTCTATTAAGGGTATTGGCCCGATAAGTCTGTCTGAATCCGCCTGAAAAGTGATGACTAGTTACTCGCACATGTGCATACCTGTTGAGCAAGGGTGGCATACGCGTATGCCATCAAGATAATCTCTACCTCTACGTAGCGCCCGCTGGACACAGACCAACGGAGGCGATGTCGTGGTGGAGTGGTAATCCCGGTATTTGTCTATTAAGGTTATTCAAGCCTGCACGGTCTTTCGGATCGGTAATTTTGTTGAGCCTGCCCGAGGCGCATCGGGACTGGAAAGGAGCGTTATGCCTACTCGAGACGACGCTCGTGAAAAGGTGAAAAGGCTGTTTGAGAACGCGCCAAAGGTGTTGATTGATATAGACAGCAGGGCGGTGGCCATAGAAGTCGGAATCCGCTAAGGAGTGTGTAACAACTCACCTGCCGAATCAACTAGCCCTTAAAATGAAAGCCGCGGTAACGATATTCTTATGCCGGTGATGAAGCGATATGATTTCTACGCAGTGCTCCGAATGTAAAAGTAATGAAATTCAACCGAACAAGGGTAAACGGCGGGAGTAAATACGATTAAGGTTATCGAAATCTAACATTGTGAACAACGAGCGTAGAGACTAACGTGCGGGTACAAGTTTAACGGAATTTCTATCGAAGATCATACGAATACTATGAGTTTAACGTTAACGTTAACGTTAACGTTAACGTTAACAGACAAAGTTTAATATCGAGGACCCGAAGACGAAGTTTAATATCGAGGACCCGAAGACGAAGTTTAATATCGAGAACCCGAAGACGAAGTTTAATATCGAGGACCCGAAGACGAAGTTTAATATCGAGAACCCGAAGACGAAGTTTAATATCGAGGACCCGAAGACGAAGTTTAATATCGAGGACTCGAAGACGAAGTTGAATTAATTGGTGAAAGTTGATTGCGGGTGTTATTAAATTTACTTTAATAATACACATTTCAGCCGAAACCAAACCCTGAGCATTAAAATACAAAACATTTTAAATTTTGATGCTTCGGGGGGGGGTGGGGGTGATATTTTTTTAAATATTTATTATAAGGTTTTTATGTCGGGTTTTTTTTACGACCATAAAAATTAATAAAATATTTACAAATACAAAAATTAAAAAAAATTTTAAGGATACAAAAAATTTACGAGTTAAAAAATTTACAAGTAAAAAATTTTTACAAGTTCGAAAATTTTTATAATTGCGAAAAATTAATAAAATATTTACAAATACAAAAATTAAAAAAATTTAAGGATACAAAAATTTTACGAGTTAAAAAATTTACAAGTAAAAAATTTTTACAAGTTCGAAAATTTTTATAATTGCGAAAAATTAATAAAATATTTACAAATACAAAAATTTTAAAAAAATTTACAAGTAAAAAATTTTTACAAGTTCGAAAAGTTTTATAATTACGAAAAATTAAGAACATTTTTTTTAGAGTCAAAATTTTTCGAATTTTCACAATTAATAAAATATTCACGTGTACAAAAATGTTAAAAATATCCAACTTTGAAAATTTTCACAAATCAGAAATAATTATAAAATGTTCGGAAGTACTTTACGTATAAAAAACCATTTCACCATGATAAAATCATAGTGAAATGGTTAAAATTTTTAGATAATCAAAGCTAGTCAAAACAATTTTCATTTGTATCAATGCAATTTTTACTTATGCAAGTAAATCAAACCAATTCACCGTGATATAATCGCAGTGGAAAGGTTTATTATTTCACCAATAAGCAAATAATTAATTAGGCAAACCTAACTAATCGAAGAGAAAACTATTTTGATTTCGCATATAGGCAACGAATTAATTAGGCGAACCTAACTATTCGTGTTCTGAGACGGACTAAGAGTTTTCAACTCGGTAAACAATTAATTAGGCAAACCTAACTAATCGAAGAGAAAACTATTTTGATTTCGCATATAGGCAACGAATTAATTAGGCGAACCTAACTATTCGTGTTCTGAGACGGACTAAGAGTTTTCAACTCGGTAAACAATTAATTAGGCAAACCTAACTAATCGAAGAGAAAACTATTTTGATTTCGCATATAGGCAACGAATTAATTAGGCGAACCTAACTATTCGTGTTCTGAGACGGACTAAGAGTTTTCAACTCGGTAAACAATTAATTAGGCAAAACTAACTAATCGAAGAGAAAACTATTTTGATTTCGCATATAGGCAACGAATTAATTAGGCGAACCTAACTATTCGTGTTCTGAGACGGACTAAGAGTTTCAACTCGGTAAACAATTAATTAGGCAAACCTAACTAATCGAAGAGAAAACTATTTTGATTTCGCATATAGGCAACGAATTAATTAGGCGAACCTAACTATTCGTGTTCTGAGACGGACTAAGAGTTTTCAACTCGGTAAACAATTAATTAGGCAAAACTAACTAATCGAAGAGAAAACTATTTTGATTTCCCATATAGGCAACGAATTAATTAGGCGAACCTAACTATTCGTGTTCTGAGACGGACTAAGAGTTTTCAACTCGGTAAACAATTAATTAGGCAAACCTAACTAATCGAAGAGAAAACTATTTTGATTTCCCATATAGGCAACGAATTAATTAGGCGAACCTAACTATTCGTGTTCTGAGACGGACTAAGAGTTTTCAACTCGGTAAACAATTAATTAGGCAAACCTAACTAATCGAAGAGAAAACTATTTTGATTTCGCATATAGGCAACGAATTAATTAGGCGAACCTAACTATTCGTGTTCTGAGACGGACTAAGAGTTTTCAACTCGGTAAACAATTAATTAGGCAAACCTAACTAATCGAAGAGAAAACTATTTTGATTTCGCATATAGGCAACGAATTAATTAGGCGAACCTAACTATTCGTGTTCTGAGACGGACTAAGAGTTTTCAACTCGGTAAACAATTAATTAGGCAAACCTAACTAATCGAAGAGAAAACTATTTTGATTTCGCATATAGGCAACGAATTAATTAGGCGAACCTAACTATTCGTGTTCTGAGACGGACTAAGAGTTTTCAACTCGGTAAACAATTAATTAGGCAAACCTAACTAATCGAAGAGAAAACTATTTTGATTTCGCATATAGGCAACGAATTAATTAGGCGAACCTAACTATTCGTGTTCTGAGACGGACTATTCAATCGTACAGTTTTCAATTACCCGAAGAGAAAA
>CAXIVS010000036.1:0-2500 GCA_964035775.1 Osedax frankpressi
ATTATCTTGATGGCATACGCGTATGCCACCCTTGCTCAACAGGTATGCACATGTGCGAGTAACTAGTCATCACTTTTCAGGCGGATTCATATAGACTTATCAGGTCATATACCCTTAATAGAGTCATAGTTACTGCCGCCAAGGATATCATGATTAATCGTCTTAGTTGGTTAATACAATATGCGTTGCTAAATACAATTTAATGTACAAAATCAACGATTATTCAGTATCGTTTAAATAAAACTCCCCGATAAACCGAAACAATTACGAACGATTTGTATTCGAGTTATTTCAGGATATCGGAGAAATTGAATATGAATAAATATGAATATTTAATAAAAAAAAATTTTTTGTCTCGAAAATTTTTTTTTTTGAGGCCCGTGGGCCTCCTCGCGAAAAAATACGTGTTTTTTTCAATTTTTGACATAGGTGCAGTTGACGACTTTTTTTTTTTTTTTTTTTAGTTAGCTACGGATTATGATTCGTTCTGTTCTAACTAGTGTAAATAGCTATGTCGCAACTTTTACTTATCAATTGTTAAAAAGTTATAGGCGGTTGAATTTTTGTTTTTTTTTTTTAGACCTCAATAACTCTTAAAGTAATGCGAATTGTATGACCATTCAAACTGTCCGACCTTATATTAATACGAAGATAATTATTTAATTAAAAAAAGTACAATATTTTTTTTGAAAATTTTTTAGTCTCCGTCCTACTCAAATTTTCAAAAAATCGAGCTCGAAGCTCCGATTTTTGCGAAAAAAGCTTGCTCACGGGCAAGGGAAAAAAGTATCGTGTTAAGCAGCCGCTTTTTTTTTTTTTTTTTTCTCTAAAATGCCGTAATAAGTGGGGAGATTTAAAAAAAAAAAAATTTCCATGGAGCCGAAAAACTTAGTCAAATTTTATAAAAAAAATTCACAAAAAATTTTACTAAGTTATTCGGCTTCATGGAAATTTTTTTTTAATTCTCCCGACTTATTACGGCATTTTAGAAAACAAATTATAAAAATAGCGGCTGTTGAACAAACCTTTTTTTAATGCCCAATCTAATCTCTTTTTGGCGAATTTCGGAGCGTCGAACTCGATTTTTTAAAAAATATATATAATTGCAAAGGTTTTTTTTTTTTTTTTTTTTTTTCCTTTAAAATGCGGTAATATAACAGGATTTTTTTTTTTTTAATTGATTTAATTTTTGTAAAAAAAATTCTAAAAAAATTTGACTAAGTTATTCGGGTCCATGAAAAAAAAATTTTTTTTAATTTTCCCCACCTATTACGGCATTTTAGAAAAAAAAAAAAAAAAAGCGGCTGCTTAACACGATACTTTTTTCCCTTGCCCGTGAACAAGCTTTTTTCGCAAAAATCGGAGCTTCGAGCTCGATTTTTTGAAAATTTGACTTTGACGGCGACTAAAAAAATTTTCAAAAAAAATATTGTACTTTTTTTAATTAAATAATTATCTTCGTATTAATATAAGGTCGGACAGTTAGAATGGTCATATAATTCGCATTACTTTAGGAGTTATTGAGGTCTAAAAAAAAAAAAAAAATTTTCAACCGCCTATAACTTTTTAACAATTGAAAAGAAAAAGTTGCGACATAGCTATTTACACTAGTTAGAACAAAACGAGTCAAAATCGGTAGCTAACAAAAAAAAAAAAAAAAAAAGTCGTCAACTGCACCTATGTCAAAAATTGAAAAAAACACGTATTTTTTCGCGAGGAGGCCCACGGGCCTCAAAAAAAAAAATTTTCGAGACAAAAAATTTTTTAAAATTAAACATTCAGTTGTTTAAATAAGCTCAATCGGTAATTATAATTATCGTCAAAAGTTACTATAACGTGTTCTTTAGGTCTAAACATTACGATGTTTCTATTATATCGAACATTAAAACGAAACATACCTAGTTTGCTATGTATGCGATAAATTCGACGTTATTTTATCTTGATATTTACTTTATGATGAATTGAGATTATGTTATTTGTACAGGATATTTGTTCTTCGCCTCTTATTAGTTTGCAAGTTTTATCGTTCGTAGGGATGTAACCGCGATGTAATGACGTGGAATTGTATGGGATATTTGGTTTATACGTCACCTTTGGTAATTGTTAATTTCTAATGTTCATTTTCCACAAAATTATAAATTATATGACTAAATCGAACATTATTAGTAACATATTATTGATTGAAAATACGTTGCAACGCATTCATATCGTACTTTAATTACTCGATGTTTGAAAAATTAATTCTTAAAAATGTATTCTGGCTGTATTTAATTTTTATTAATTAATTCATTCTAATAAGTGAATTATACGTCAAAGACACTTGTTGCTAAACACCGGCAGTGAAGTTTTTCGGAAATTCCTGTATTGATTAGCGCTAACATTTTCGTAACCTTGGTCCTCAATTATGTATTCGGTCTCGATTAAAGATTATATCTAAAGTGATTTCTTGTAACGTACGGCTCGTGTATTCGAGTGTCGGCTGCGCATAATCCGGTATGTA
>CAXIVS010000036.1:10000-17727 GCA_964035775.1 Osedax frankpressi
ACATAGATTATCTATCTAATACAACTATTTAGTTAGCTTTGCTATCTAATATCACCACAAGGGTGGTGTTATTTCGTTTGCTATTAAACTGTAGTATTAGGTAGATTTTTCTATAACGACTATGTTAATTTTCTAAGTCTTCCTAAATTGTAGGAACAGTTTTCTCTTCGGGTAATTGAAAACTGTACGATTGAATAGTCCGTCTCAGAACACGAATAGTTAGGTTCGCCTAATTAATTCGTTGCCTATATGCGAAATCAAAATAGTTTTCTCTTCGATTAGTTAGGTTTGCCTAATTAATTGTTTACCGAGTTGAAAACTCTTAGTCCGTCTCAGAACACGAATAGTTAGGTTCGCCTAATTAATTCGTTGCCTATATGCGAAATCAAAATAGTTTTCTCTTCGATTAGTTAGGTTTGCCTAATTAATTGTTTACCGAGTTGAAAACTCTTAGTCCGTCTCAGAACACGAATAGTTAGGTTCGCCTAATTAATTCGTTGCCTATATGCGAAATCAAAATAGTTTTCTCTTCGATTAGTTAGGTTTGCCTAATTAATTGTTTACCGAGTTGAAACTCTTAGTCCGTCTCAGAACACGAATAGTTAGGTTCGCCTAATTAATTCGTTGCCTATATGCGAAATCAAAATAGTTTTCTCTTCGATTAGTTAGGTTTGCCTAATTAATTGTTTACCGAGTTGAAAACTCTTAGTCCGTCTCAGAACACGAATAGTTAGGTTCGCCTAATTAATTCGTTGCCTATATGGGAAATCAAAATAGTTTTCTTTTCGATTAGTTAGGTTTGCCTAATTAATTGTTTACCGAGTTGAAAACTCTTAGTCCGTCTCAGAACACGAATAGTTAGGTTCGCCTAATTAATTCGTTGCCTATATGCGAAATCAAAATAGTTTTCTCTTCGATTAGTTAGGTTTGCCTAATTAATTGTTTACCGAGTTGAAAACTCTTAGTCCGTCTCAGAACACGAATAGTTAGGTTCGCCTAATTAATTCGTTGCCTATATGCGAAATCAAAATAGTTTTCTCTTCGATTAGTTAGGTTTGCCTAATTAATTGTTTACGGAGTTGAAAACTCTTAGTCCGTCTCAGAACACGAATAGTTAGGTTCGCCTAATTAATTCGTTGCCTATATGGGAAATCAAAATAGTTTTCTCTTCGATTAGTTAGTTTTGCCTAATTAATTGTTTACCGAGTTGAAAACTCTTAGTCCGTCTCAGAACACGAATAGTTAGGTTCGCCTAATTAATTCGTTGCCTATATGCGAAATCAAAATAGTTTCTCTTCGATTAGTTAGGTTTGCCTAATTAATTGTTTACCGAGTTGAAAACTCTTAGTCCGTCTCAGAACACGAATAGTTAGGTTCGCCTAATTAATTCGTTGCCTATATGCGAAATCAAAATAGTTTTCTCTTCGATTAGTTAGGTTTGCCTAATTAATTATTTGCTTATTGGTGAAATAATAAACCTTTCCACTGCGATTATATCACGGTGAATTGGTTTGATTTACTTGCATAAGTAAAAATTGCATTGATACAAATGAAAATTGTTTTGACTAGCTTTGATTATCTAAAAATTTTAACCATTTCACTATGATTTTTATCATGGTGAAATGGTTTTTTATACGTAAAGTACTTCCGAACATTTTATAATTATTTCTGATTTGTGAAAATTTTCAAAGTTGGATATTTTTAACATTTTTGTACACGTGAATATTTTATTAATTGTGAAAATTCGAAAAATTTTGACTCTAAAAAAAATGTTCTTAATTTTTCGTAATTATAAAACTTTTCGAACTTGTAAAAATTTTTTACTTGTAAATTTTTTTAAAATTTTTGTATTTGTAAATATTTTATTAATTTTTCGCAATTATAAAAATTTTCGAACTTGTAAAAATTTTTTACTTGTAAATTTTTTAACTCGTAAAATTTTTGTATCCTTAAATTTTTTTTAATTTTTGTATTTGTAAATATTTTATTAATTTTTCGCAATTATAAAAATTTTCGAACTTGTAAAATTTTTACTTGTAAATTTTTTAACTCGTAAATTTTTTGTATCCTTAAAATTTTTTTTAATTTTTGTATTTGTAAATATTTTATTAATTTTTATGGTCGTAAAAAAAACCCGACATAAAAACCTTATAATAAATATTTAAAAAAATATCACCCCCACCCCCCCCCGAAGCATCAAAATTTAAAATGTTTTGTATTTTAATGCTCAGGGTTTGGTTTCGGCTGAAATGTGTATTATTAAAGTAAATTTAATAACACCCGCAATCAACTTTCACCAATTAATTCAACTTCGTCTTCGAGTCCTCGATATTGAACTTCGTCTTCGGGTCCTCGATATTAAACTTCGTCTTCGGGTTCTCGATATTTAACTTCGTCTTCGGGTCCTCGATATTAAACTTCGTCTTCGGGTTCTCGATATTAAACTTCGTCTTCGGGTCCTCGATATTAAACTTCGTCTTCGGGTCCTCGATATTAAACTTTGTCTGTTAACGTTAACGTTAACGTTAACGTTAACGTTAACGTTAACGTTAACGTTAAACTCATAGTATTCGTATGATCTTCGATAGAAATTCCGTTAAACTTGTACCCGCACGTTAGTCTCTACGCTCGTTGTTCACAATGTTAGATTTCGATAACCTTAATCGTATTTACTCCCGCCGTTTACCCTTGTTCGGTTGAATTTCATTACTTTTACATTCGGAGCACTGCGTAGAAATCATATCGCTTCATCACCGGCATAAGAATATCGTTACCGCGGCTTTCATTTTAAGGGCTAGTTGATTCGGCAGGTGAGTTGTTACACACTCCTTAGCGGATTCCGACTTCTATGGCCACCGCCTGCTGTCTATATCAATCAACACCTTTGGCGCGGTTCTCAAACAGCCTTTTCACCTTTTCACGAGCGTCGTCTCGAGTAGGCATAACGCTCCTTTCCAGTCCCGATGCGCCTCGGGCAGGCTCAACAAAATTACCGATCCGAAAGACCGTGCAGGCTTGAATAACCTTAATAGACAAATACCGGGATTACCACTCCACCACGACATCGCCTCCGTTGGTCTGTGTCCAGCGGGCGCTACGTAGAGGTAGAGATTATCTTGATGGCATACGCGTATGCCACCCTTGCTCAACAGGTATGCACATGTGCGAGTAACTAGTCATCACTTTTCAGGCGGATTCAGACAGACTTATCGGGCCAATACCCTTAATAGACAAATACCGGGATTACCACTCCACCACGACATCGCCTCCGTTGGTCTGTGTCCCAGCGGGCGCTACGTAGAGGTAAAGATTATCTTGATGGCATACGCGTATGCCACCCTTGCTCAACAGGTATGCACATGTGCGAGTAACTAGTCATCACTTTTCAGGCGGATTCAGACAGACTTATCGGGCCAATACCCTTAATAGACAAATACCGGGATTACCACTCCACCACGACATCGCCTCCGTTGGTCTGTGTCCAGCGGGCGCTACGTAGAGGTAGAGATTATCTTGATGGCATACGCGTATGCCACCCTTGCTCAACAGGTATGCACATGTGCGAGTAACTAGTCATCACTTTTCAGGCGGATTCAGACAGACTTATCGGGCCAATACCCTTAATAGACAAATACCGGGATTACCACTCCACCACGACATCGCCTCCGTTGGTCTGTGTCCAGCGGGCGCTACGTAGAGGTAAAGATTATCTTGATGGCATACGCGTATGCCACCCTTGCTCAACAGGTATGCACATGTGCGAGTAACTAGTCATCACTTTCAGGCGGATTCAGACAGACTTATCGGGCCAATACCCTTAATAGACAAATACCGGGATTACCACTCCACCACGACATCGCCTCCGTTGGTCTGTGTCCAGCGGGCGCTACGTAGAGGTAGAGATTATCTTGATGGCATACGCGTATGCCACCCTTGCTCAACAGGTATGCACATGTGCGAGTAACTAGTCATCACTTTTCAGGCGGATTCAGACAGACTTATCGGGCCAATACCCTTAATAGACAAATACCGGGATTACCACTCCACCACGACATCGCCTCCGTTGGTCTGTGTCCAGCGGGCGCTACGTAGAGGTAGAGATTATCTTGATGGCATACGCGTATGCCACCCTTGCTCAACAGGTATGCACATGTGCGAGTAACTAGTCATCACTTTTCAGGCGGATTCATATAGACTTATCGGGTCATATACCCTTAATAGAGTCATAGTTACTGCCGCCAAGGATATCATGATTAATCGTCTTAGTTGGTTAATACAATATGCGTTGCTAAATACAATTTAATGTACAAAATCAACGATTATTCAGTATCGTTTAAATAAAACTCCCCGATAAACCGAAACAATTACGAACGATTTGTATTCGAGTTATTTCAGGATATCGGAGAAATTGAATATGAATAAATATGAATATTTAATAAAAAAAAATTTTTTAACTCGTAAAATTTTTGTATCCTTAAATTTTTTTAATTTTTGTATTTGTAAATATTTTATTAATTTTTCGCAATTATAAAAATTTCGAACTTGTAAAAATTTTTTACTTGTAAATTTTTTAACTCGTAAATTTTTTGTATCCTAAAATTTTTTTAATTTTTGTATTTGTAAATATTTTATTAATTTTATGGTCGTAAAAAAACCCGACATAAAAACCTTATAATAAATATTTAAAAAAATATCACCCCCACCCCCCCCCGAAGCATCAAAATTTAAAATGTTTTGTATTTTAATGCTCAGGGTTTGGTTTTCGGCTGAAATGTGTATTATTAAAGTAAATTTAATAACACCCGCAATCAACTTTCACCAATTAATTCAACTTCGTCTTCGAGTCCTCGATATTGAACTTCGTCTTCGGGTCCTCGATATTAAACTTCGTCTTCGGGTTCTCGATATTAAACTTCGTCTTCGGGTCCTCGATATTAAACTTCGTCTTCGGGTTCTCGATATTAAACTTCGTCTTCGGGTCCTCGATATTAAACTTCGTCTTCGGGTCCTCGATATTAAACTTTGTCTGTTAACGTTAACGTTAACGTTAACGTTAACGTTAACGTTAACGTTAAACTCATAGTATTCGTATGATCTTCGATAGAAATTCCGTTAAACTTGTACCCGCACGTTAGTCTCTACGCTCGTTGTTCACAATGTTAGATTTCGATAACCTTAATCGTATTTACTCCCGCCGTTTACCCTTGTTCGGTTGAATTTCATTACTTTTACATTCGGAGCACTGCGTAGAAATCATATCGCTTCATCACCGGCATAAGAATATCGTTACCGCGGCTTTCATTTTAAGGGCTAGTTGATTCGGCAGGTGAGTTGTTACACACTCCTTAGCGGATTCCGACTTCTATGGCCACCGCCCTGCTGTCTATATCAATCAACACCTTTGGCGCGGTTCTCAAACAGCCTTTTCACCTTTTCACGAGCGTCGTCTCGAGTAGGCATAACGCTCCTTTCCAGTCCCGATGCGCCTCGGGCAGGCTCAACAAATTACCGATCCGAAAGACCGTGCAGGCTTGAATAACCTTAATAGACAAATACCGGGATTACCACTCCACCACGACATCGCCTCCGTTGGTCTGTGTCCAGCGGGCGGCTACGTAGAGGTAGAGATTATCTTGATGGCATACGCGTATGCCACCCTTGCTCAACAGGTATGCACATGTGCGAGTAACTAGTCATCACTTTTCAGGCGGATTCAGACAGACTTATCGGGCCAATACCCTTAATAGACAAATACCGGGATTACCACTCCACCACGACATCGCCTCCGTTGGTCTGTGTCCAGCGGGCGCTACGTAGAGGTAAAGATTATCTTGATGGCATACGCGTATGCCACCCTTGCTCAACAGGTATGCACATGTGCGAGTAACTAGTCATCACTTTTCAGGCGGATTCAGACAGACTTATCGGGCCAATACCCTTAATAGACAAATACCGGGATTACCACTCCACCACGACATCGCCTCCGTTGGTCTGTGTCCAGCGGGCGCTACGTAGAGGTAGAGATTATCTTGATGGCATACGCGTATGCCACCCTTGCTCAACAGGTATGCACATGTGCGAGTAACTAGTCATCACTTTTCAGGCGGATTCAGACAGACTTATCGGGCCAATACCCTTAATAGACAAATACCGGGATTACCACTCCACCACGACATCGCCTCCGTTGGTCTGTGTCCAGCGGCGCTACGTAGAGGTAAAGATTATCTTGATGGCATACGCGTATGCCACCCTTGCTCAACAGGTATGCACATGTGCGAGTAACTAGTCATCACTTTTCAGGCGGATTCAGACAGACTTATCGGGCCAATACCCTTAATAGACAAATACCGGGATTACCACTCCACCACGACATCGCCTCCGTTGGTCTGTGTCCAGCGGGCGCTACGTAGAGGTAGAGATTATCTTGATGGCATACGCGTATGCCACCCTTGCTCAACAGGTATGCACATGTGCGAGTAACTAGTCATCACTTTTCAGGCGGATTCAGACAGACTTATCGGGCCAATACCCTTAATAGACAAATACCGGGATTACCACTCCACCACGACATCGCCTCCGTTGGTCTGTGTCCAGCGGGCGCTACGTAGAGGTAGAGATTATCTTGATGGCATACGCGTATGCCACCCTTGCTCAACAGGTATGCACATGTGCGAGTAACTAGTCATCACTTTTCAGGCGGATTCATATAGACTTATCGGGTCATATACCCTTAATAGAGTCATAGTTACTGCCGCCAAGGATATCATGATTAATCGTCTTAGTTGGTTAATACAATATGCGTTGCTAAATACAATTTAATGTACAAAATCAACGATTATTCAGTATCGTTTAAATAAAACTCCCCGATAAACCGAAACAATTACGAACGATTTGTATTCGAGTTATTTCAGGATATCGGAGAAATTGAATATGAATAAATATGAATATTTAATAAAAAAAATTTTTTGTCTCGAAAATTTTTTTTTTTGAGGCCCGTGGGCCTCCTCGCGAAAAAATACGTGTTTTTTTCAATTTTTGACATAGGTGCAGTTGACGACTTTTTTTTTTTTTTTTTTTAGTTAGCTACGGATTATGATTCGTTCTGTTCTAACTAGTGTAAATAGCTATGTCGCAACTTTTACTTATCAATTGTTAAAAAGTTATAGGCGGTTGAATTTTTGTTTTTTTTTTTTAGACCTCAATAACTCTTAAAGTAATGCGAATTGTATGACCATTCAAACTGTCCGACCTTATATTAATACGAAGATAATTATTTAATTAAAAAAAGTACAATATTTTTTTTGAAAATTTTTTTAGTCTCCGTCCTACTCAAATTTTCAAAAAATCGAGCTCGAAGCTCCGATTTTTGCGAAAAAAGCTTGCTCACGGGCAAGGGAAAAAAGTATCGTGTTAAGCAGCCGCTTTTTTTTTTTTTTTTCTCTAAAATGCCGTAATAAGTGGGGAGAATTAAAAAAAAAAAATTTCCATGGAGCCGAAAAACTTAGTCAAATTTTATAAAAAAAATTCACAAAAAATTTTACTAAGTTATTCGGCTTCATGGAAATTTTTTTTTAATTCTCCCGACTTATTACGGCATTTTAGAAAACAAATTATAAAAATAGCGGCTGTTGAACAAACCTTTTTTAATGCCCAATCTAATCTCTTTTTGGCGAATTTCGGAGCGTCGAACTCGATTTTTTAAAAATATATATAATTGCAAAGGTTTT
>CAXIVS010000037.1:0-14330 GCA_964035775.1 Osedax frankpressi
CACTAACAACTGACTACACTAACAACTGACTACACTAACAACTGACTACACTAACAACTGACTACACTAACAACTGACTACACTAACAACTGACTACACTAACAACTGACTACACTAACAACTGACTACACTAACAACTGACTACACTAACAACTGACTACACTAACAACTGACTACACTAACAACTGACTACACTAACAACTGACTACACTAACAACTGACTACACTAACAACTGACTACACTAACAACTGACTACACTAACAACTGACTACACTAACAACTGACTACACTAACAACTGACTACACTAACAACTGACTACACTAACAACTGACTACACTAACAACTGACTACACTAACAACTGACTACACTAACAACTGACTACACTAACAACTGACTACACTAACAACTGACTACACTAACAACTGACTACACTAACAACTGACTACACTAACAACTGACTACACTAACAACTGACTACACTAACAACTGACTACACTAACAACTGACTACACTAACAACTGACTACACTAACAACTGACTACACTAACAACTGACTACACTAACAACTGACTACACTAACAACTGACTACACTAACAACTGACTACACTAACAACTGACTACACTAACAACTGACTACACTAACAACTGACTACACTAACAACTGACTACACTAACAACTGACTACACTAACAACTGACTACACTAACAACTGACTACACTAACAACTGACTACACTAACAACTGACTACACTAACAACTGACTACACTAACAACTGACTACACTAACAACTGACTACACTAACAACTGACTACACTAACAACTGACTACACTAACAACTGACTACACTAACAACTGACTACACTAACAACTGACTACACTAACAACTGACTACACTAACAACTGACTACACTAACAACTGACTACACTAACAACTGACTACACTAACAACTGACTACACTAACAACTGACTACACTAACAACTGACTACACTAACAACTGACTACACTAACAACTGACTACACTAACAACTGACTACACTAACAACTGACTACACTAACAACTGACTACACTAACAACTGACTACACTAACAACTGACTACACTAACAACTGACTACACTAACAACTGACTACACTAACAACTGACTACACTAACAACTGACTACACTAACAACTGACTACACTAACAACTGACTACACTAACAACTGACTACACTAACAACTGACTACACTAACAACTGACTACACTAACAACTGACTACACTAACAACTGACTACACTAACAACTGACTACACTAACAACTGACTACACTAACAACTGACTACACTAACAACTGACTACACTAACAACTGACTACACTAACAACTGACTACACTAACAACTGACTACACTAACAACTGACTACACTAACAACTGACTACACTAACAACTGACTACACTAACAACTGACTACACTAACAACTGACTACACTAACAACTGACTACACTAACAACTGACTACACTAACAACTGACTACACTAACAACTGACTACACTAACAACTGACTACACTAACAACTGACTACACTAACAACTGACTACACTAACAACTGACTACACTAACAACTGACTACACTAACAACTGACTACACTAACAACTGACTACACTAACAACTGACTACACTAACAACTGACTACACTACAACAACTGACTACACTAACAACTGACTACACTAACAACTGACTACACTAACAACTGACTACACTAACAACTGACTACACTAACAACTGACTACACTAACAACTGACTACACTAACAACTGACTACACTAACAACTGACTACACTAACAACTGACTACACTAACAACTGACTACACTAACAACTGACTACACTAACAACTGACTACACTAACAACTGACTACACTAACAACTGACTACACTAACAACTGACTACACTAACAACTGACTACACTAACAACTGACTACACTAACAACTGACTACACTAACAACTGACTACACTAACAACTGACTACACTAACAACTGACTACACTAACAACTGACTACACTAACAACTGACTACACTAACAACTGACTACACTAACAACTGACTACACTAACAACTGACTACACTAACAACTGACTACACTAACAACTGACTACACTAACAACTGACTACACTAACAACTGACTACACTAACAACTGACTACACTAACAACTGACTACACTAACAACTGACTACACTAACAACTGACTACACTAACAACTGACTACACTAACAACTGACTACACTAACAACTGACTACACTAACAACTGACTACACTAACAACTGACTACACTAACAACTGACTACACTAACAACTGACTACACTAACAACTGACTACACTAACAACTGACTACACTAACAACTGACTACACTAACAACTGACTACACTAACAACTGACTACACTAACAACTGACTACACTAACAACTGACTACACTAACAACTGACTACACTAACAACTGACTACACTAACAACTGACTACACTAACAACTGACTACACTAACAACTGACTACACTAACAACTGACTACACTAACAACTGACTACACTAACAACTGACTACACTAACAACTGACTACACTAACAACTGACTACACTAACAACTGACTACACTAACAACTGACTACACTAACAACTGACTACACTAACAACTGACTACACTAACAACTGACTACACTAACAACTGACTACACTAACAACTGACTACACTAACAACTGACTACACTAACAACTGACTACACTAACAACTGACTACACTAACAACTGACTACACTAACAACTGACTACACTAACAACTGACTACACTAACAACTGACTACACTAACAACTGACTACACTAACAACTGACTACACTAACAACTGACTACACTAACAACTGACTACACTAACAACTGACTACACTAACAACTGACTACACTAACAACTGACTACACTAACAACTGACTACACTAACAACTGACTACACTAACAACTGACTACACTAACAACTGACTACACTAACAACTGACTACACTAACAACTGACTACACTAACAACTGACTACACTAACAACTGACTACACTAACAACTGACTACACTAACAACTGACTACACTAACAACTGACTACACTAACAACTGACTACACTAACAACTGACTACACTAACAACTGACTACACTAACAACTGACTACACTAACAACTGACTACACTAACAACTGACTACACTAACAACTGACTACACTAACAACTGACTACACTAACAACTGACTACACTAACAACTGACTACACTAACAACTGACTACACTAACAACTGACTACACTAACAACTGACTACACTAACAACTGACTACACTAACAACTGACTACACTAACAACTGACTACACTAACAACTGACTACACTAACAACTGACTACACTAACAACTGACTACACTAACAACTGACTACACTAACAACTGACTACACTAACAACTGACTACACTAACAACTGACTACACTAACAACTGACTACACTAACAACTGACTACACTAACAACTGACTACACTAACAACTGACTACACTAACAACTGACTACACTAACAACTGACTACACTAACAACTGACTACACTAACAACTGACTACACTAACAACTGACTACACTAACAACTGACTACACTAACAACTGACTACACTAACAACTGACTACACTAACAACTGACTACACTAACAACTGACTACACTAACAACTGACTACACTAACAACTGACTACACTAACAACTGACTACACTAACAACTGACTACACTAACAACTGACTACACTAACAACTGACTACACTAACAACTGACTACACTAACAACTGACTACACTAACAACTGACTACACTAACAACTGACTACACTAACAACTGACTACACTAACAACTGACTACACTAACAACTGACTACACTAACAACTGACTACACTAACAACTGACTACACTAACAACTGACTACACTAACAACTGACTACACTAACAACTGACTACACTAACAACTGGACTACACTAACAACTGACTACACTAACAACTGACTACACTAACAACTGACTACACTAACAACTGACTACACTAACAACTGACTACACTAACAACTGACTACACTAACAACTGACTACACTAACAACTGACTACACTAACAACTGACTACACTAACAACTGACTACACTAACAACTGACTACACTAACAACTGACTACACTAACAACTGACTACACTAACAACTGACTACACTAACAACTGACTACACTAACAACTGACTACACTAACAACTGACTACACTAACAACTGACTACACTAACAACTGACTACACTAACAACTGACTACACTAACAACTGACTACACTAACAACTGACTACACTAACAACTGACTACACTAACAACTGACTACACTAACAACTGACTACACTAACAACTGACTACACTAACAACTGACTACACTAACAACTGACTACACTAACAACTGACTACACTAACAACTGACTACACTAACAACTGACTACACTAACAACTGACTACACTAACAACTGACTACACTAACAACTGACTACACTAACAACTGACTACACTAACAACTGACTACACTAACAACTGACTACACTAACAACTGACTACACTAACAACTGACTACACTAACAACTGACTACACTAACAACTGACTACACTAACAACTGACTACACTAACAACTGACTACACTAACAACTGACTACACTAACAACTGACTACACTAACAACTGACTACACTAACAACTGACTACACTAACAACTGACTACACTAACAACTGACTACACTAACAACTGACTAACTAACAACTGACTACACTAACAACTGACTACACTAACAACTGACTACACTAACAACTGACTACACTAACAACTGACTACACTAACAACTGACTACACTAACAACTGACTACACTAACAACTGACTACACTAACAACTGACTACACTAACAACTGACTACACTAACAACTGACTACACTAACAACTGACTACACTAACAACTGACTACACTAACAACTGACTACACTAACAACTGACTACACTAACAACTGACTACACTAACAACTGACTACACTAACAACTGACTACACTAACAACTGACTACACTAACAACTGACTACACTAACAACTGACTACACTAACAACTGACTACACTAACAACTGACTACACTAACAACTGACTACACTAACAACTGACTACACTAACAACTGACTACACTAACAACTGACTACACTAACAACTGACTACACTAACAACTGACTACACTAACAACTGACTACACTAACAACTGACTACACTAACAACTGACTACACTAACAACTGACTACACTAACAACTGACTACACTAACAACTGACTACACTAACAACTGACTACACTAACAACTGACTACACTAACAACTGACTACACTAACAACTGACTACACTAACAACTGACTACACTAACAACTGACTACACTAACAACTGACTACACTAACAACTGACTACACTAACAACTGACTACACTAACAACTGACTACACTAACAACTGACTACACTAACAACTGACTACACTAACAACTGACTACACTAACAACTGACTACACTAACAACTGACTACACTAACAACTGACTACACTAACAACTGACTACACTAACAACTGACTACACTAACAACTGACTACACTAACAACTGACTACACTAACAACTGACTACACTAACAACTGACTACACTAACAACTGACTACACTAACAACTGACTACACTAACAACTGACTACACTAACAACTGACTACACTAACAACTGACTACACTAACAACTGACTACACTAACAACTGACTACACTAACAACTGACTACACTAACAACTGACTACACTAACAACTGACTACACTAACAACTGACTACACTAACAACTGACTACACTAACAACTGACTACACTAACAACTGACTACACTAACAACTGACTACACTAACAACTGACTACACTAACAACTGACTACACTAACAACTGACTACACTAACAACTGACTACACTAACAACTGACTACACTAACAACTGACTACACTAACAACTGACTACACTAACAACTGACTACACTAACAACTGACTACACTAACAACTGACTACACTAACAACTGACTACACTAACAACTGACTACACTAACAACTGACTACACTAACAACTGACTACACTAACAACTGACTACACTAACAACTGACTACACTAACAACTGACTACACTAACAACTGACTACACTAACAACTGACTACACTAACAACTGACTACACTAACAACTGACTACACTAACAACTGACTACACTAACAACTGACTACACTAACAACTGACTACACTAACAACTGACTACACTAACAACTGACTACACTAACAACTGACTACACTAACAACTGACTACACTAACAACTGACTACACTAACAACTGACTACACTAACAACTGACTACACTAACAACTGACTACACTAACAACTGACTACACTAACAACTGACTACACTAACAACTGACTACACTAACAACTGACTACACTAACAACTGACTACACTAACAACTGACTACACTAACAACTGACTACACTAACAACTGACTACACTAACAACTGACTACACTAACAACTGACTACACTAACAACTGACTACACTAACAACTGACTACACTAACAACTGACTACACTAACAACTGACTACACTAACAACTGACTACACTAACAACTGACTACACTAACAACTGACTACACTAACAACTGACTACACTAACAACTGACTACACTAACAACTGACTACACTAACAACTGACTACACTAACAACTGACTACACTAACAACTGACTACACTAACAACTGACTACACTAACAACTGACTACACTAACAACTGACTACACTAACAACTGACTACACTAACAACTGACTACACTAACAACTGACTACACTAACAACTGACTACACTAACAACTGACTACACTAACAACTGACTACACTAACAACTGACTACACTAACAACTGACTACACTAACAACTGACTACACTAACAACTGACTACACTAACAACTGACTACACTAACAACTGACTACACTAACAACTGACTACACTAACAACTGACTACACTAACAACTGACTACACTAACAACTGACTACACTAACAACTGACTACACTAACAACTGACTACACTAACAACTGACTACACTAACAACTGACTACACTAACAACTGACTACACTAACAACTGACTACACTAACAACTGACTACACTAACAACTGACTACACTAACAACTGACTACACTAACAACTGACTACACTAACAACTGACTACACTAACAACTGACTACACTAACAACTGACTACACTAACAACTGACTACACTAACAACTGACTACACTAACAACTGACTACACTAACAACTGACTACACTAACAACTGACTACACTAACAACTGACTACACTAACAACTGACTACACTAACAACTGACTACACTAACAACTGACTACACTAACAACTGACTACACTAACAACTGACTACACTAACAACTGACTACACTAACAACTGACTACACTAACAACTGACTACACTAACAACTGACTACACTAACAACTGACTACACTAACAACTGACTACACTAACAACTGACTACACTAACAACTGACTACACTAACAACTGACTACACTAACAACTGACTACACTAACAACTGACTACACTAACAACTGACTACACTAACAACTGACTACACTAACAACTGACTACACTAACAACTGACTACACTAACAACTGACTACACTAACAACTGACTACACTAACAACTGACTACACTAACAACTGACTACACTAACAACTGACTACACTAACAACTGACTACACTAACAACTGACTACACTAACAACTGACTACACTAACAACTGACTACACTAACAACTGACTACACTAACAACTGACTACACTAACAACTGACTACACTAACAACTGACTACACTAACAACTGACTACACTAACAACTGACTACACTAACAACTGACTACACTAACAACTGACTACACTAACAACTGACTACACTAACAACTGACTACACTAACAACTGACTACACTAACAACTGACTACACTAACAACTGACTACACTAACAACTGACTACACTAACAACTGACTACACTAACAACTGACTACACTAACAACTGACTACACTAACAACTGACTACACTAACAACTGACTACACTAACAACTGACTACACTAACAACTGACTACACTAACAACTGACTACACTAACAACTGACTACACTAACAACTGACTACACTAACAACTGACTACACTAACAACTGACTACACTAACAACTGACTACACTAACAACTGACTACACTAACAACTGACTACACTAACAACTGACTACACTAACAACTGACTACACTAACAACTGACTACACTAACAACTGACTACACTAACAACTGACTACACTAACAACTGACTACACTAACAACTGACTACACTAACAACTGACTACACTAACAACTGACTACACTAACAACTGACTACACTAACAACTGACTACACTAACAACTGACTACACTAACAACTGACTACACTAACAGACTGCACTAACAACTGACTACACTAACAACTGACTACACTAACAACTGACTACACTAACAACTGACTACACTAACAACTGACTACACTAACAACTGACTACACTAACAACTGACTACACTAACAACTGACTACACTAACAACTGACTACACTAACAACTGACTACACTAACAACTGACTACACTAACAACTGACTACACTAACAACTGACTACACTAACAACTGACTACACTAACAACTGACTACACTAACAACTGACTACACTAACAACTGACTACACTAACAACTGACTACACTAACAACTGACTACACTAACAACTGACTACACTAACAACTGACTACACTAACAACTGACTACACTAACAACTGACTACACTAACAACTGACTACACTAACAACTGACTACACTAACAACTGACTACACTAACAACTGACTACACTAACAACTGACTACACTAACAACTGACTACACTAACAACTGACTACACTAACAACTGACTACACTAACAACTGACTACACTAACAACTGACTACACTAACAACTGACTACACTAACAACTGACTACACTAACAACTGACTACACTAACAACTGACTACACTAACAACTGACTACACTAACAACTGACTACACTAACAACTGACTACACTAACAACTGACTACACTAACAACTGACTACACTAACAACTGACTACACTAACAACTGACTACACTAACAACTGACTACACTAACAACTGACTACACTAACAACTGACTACACTAACAACTGACTACACTAACAACTGACTACACTAACAACTGACTACACTAACAACTGACTACACTAACAACTGACTACACTAACAACTGACTACACTAACAACTGACTACACTAACAACTGACTACACTAACAACTGACTACACTAACAACTGACTACACTAACAACTGACTACACTAACAACTGACTACACTAACAACTGACTACACTAACAACTGACTACACTAACAACTGACTACACTAACAACTGACTACACTAACAACTGACTACACTAACAACTGACTACACTAACAACTGACTACACTAACAACTGACTACACTAACAACTGACTACACTAACAACTGACTACACTAACAACTGACTACACTAACAACTGACTACACTAACAACTGACTACACTAACAACTGACTACACTAACAACTGACTACACTAACAACTGACTACACTAACAACTGACTACACTAACAACTGACTACACTAACAACTGACTACACTAACAACTGACTACACTAACAACTGACTACACTAACAACTGACTACACTAACAACTGACTACACTAACAACTGACTACACTAACAACTGACTACACTAACAACTGACTACACTAACAACTGACTACACTAACAACTGACTACACTAACAACTGACTACACTAACAACTGACTACACTAACAACTGACTACACTAACAACTGACTACACTAACAACTGACTACACTAACAACTGACTACACTAACAACTGACTACACTAACAACTGACTACACTAACAACTGACTACACTAACAACTGACTACACTAACAACTGACTACACTAACAACTGACTACACTAACAACTGACTACACTAACAACTGACTACACTAACAACTGACTACACTAACAACTGACTACACTAACAACTGACTACACTAACAACTGACTACACTAACAACTGACTACACTAACAACTGACTACACTAACAACTGACTACACTAACAACTGACTACACTAACAACTGACTACACTAACAACTGACTACACTAACAACTGACTACACTAACAACTGACTACACTAACAACTGACTACACTAACAACTGACTACACTAACAACTGACTACACTAACAACTGACTACACTAACAACTGACTACACTAACAACTGACTACACTAACAACTGACTACACTAACAACTGACTACACTAACAACTGACTACACTAACAACTGACTACACTAACAACTGACTACACTAACAACTGACTACACTAACAACTGACTACACTAACAACTGACTACACTAACAACTGACTACACTAACAACTGACTACACTAACAACTGACTACACTAACAACTGACTACACTAACAACTGACTACACTAACAACTGACTACACTAACAACTGACTACACTAACAACTGACTACACTAACAACTGACTACACTAACAACTGACTACACTAACAACTGACTACACTAACAACTGACTACACTAACAACTGACTACACTAACAACTGACTACACTAACAACTGACTACACTAACAGACTGCACTAACAACTGACTACACTAACAACTGACTACACTAACAACTGACTACACTAACAACTGACTACACTAACAACTGACTACACTAACAACTGACTACACTAACAACTGACTACACTAACAACTGACTACACTAACAACTGACTACACTAACAACTGACTACACTAACAACTGACTACACTAACAACTGACTACACTAACAACTGACTACACTAACAACTGACTACACTAACAACTGACTACACTAACAACTGACTACACTAACAACTGACTACACTAACAACTGACTACACTAACAACTGACTACACTAACAACTGACTACACTAACAACTGACTACACTAACAACTGACTACACTAACAACTGACTACACTAACAACTGACTACACTAACAACTGACTACACTAACAACTGACTACACTAACAACTGACTACACTAACAACTGACTACACTAACAACTGACTACACTAACAACTGACTACACTAACAACTGACTACACTAACAACTGACTACACTAACAACTGACTACACTAACAACTGACTACACTAACAACTGACTACACTAACAACTGACTACACTAACAACTGACTACACTAACAACTGACTACACTAACAACTGACTACACTAACAACTGACTACACTAACAACTGACTACACTAACAACTGACTACACTAACAACTGACTACACTAACAACTGACTACACTAACAACTGACTACACTAACAACTGACTACACTAACAACTGACTACACTAACAACTGACTACACTAACAACTGACTACACTAACAACTGACTACACTAACAACTGACTACACTAACAACTGACTACACTAACAACTGACTACACTAACAACTGACTACACTAACAACTGACTACACTAACAACTGACTACACTAACAACTGACTACACTAACAACTGACTACACTAACAACTGACTACACTAACAACTGACTACACTAACAACTGACTACACTAACAACTGACTACACTAACAACTGACTACACTAACAACTGACTACACTAACAACTGACTACACTAACAACTGACTACACTAACAACTGACTACACTAACAACTGACTACACTAACAACTGACTACACTAACAACTGACTACACTAACAACTGACTACACTAACAACTGACTACACTAACAACTGACTACACTAACAACTGACTACACTAACAACTGACTACACTAACAACTGACTACACTAACAACTGACTACACTAACAACTGACTACACTAACAACTGACTACACTAACAACTGACTACACTAACAACTGACTACACTAACAACTGACTACACTAACAACTGACTACACTAACAACTGACTACACTAACAACTGACTACACTAACAACTGACTACACTAACAACTGACTACACTAACAACTGACTACACTAACAACTGACTACACTAACAACTGACTACACTAACAACTGACTACACTAACAACTGACTACACTAACAACTGACTACACTAACAACTGACTACACTAACAACTGACTACACTAACAACTGACTACACTAACAACTGACTACACTAACAACTGACTACACTAACAACTGACTACACTAACAACTGACTACACTAACAACTGACTACACTAACAACTGACTACACTAACAACTGACTACACTAACAACTGACTACACTAACAACTGACTACACTAACAACTGACTACACTAACAACTGACTACACTAACAACTGACTACACTAACAACTGACTACACTAACAACTGACTACACTAACAACTGACTACACTAACAACTGACTACACTAACAACTGACTACACTAACAACTGACTACACTAACAACTGACTACACTAACAACTGACTACACTAACAACTGACTACACTAACAACTGACTACACTAACAACTGACTACACTAACAACTGACTACACTAACAACTGACTACACTAACAACTGACTACACTAACAACTGACTACACTAACAACTGACTACACTAACAACTGACTACACTAACAACTGACTACACTAACAACTGACTACACTAACAACTGACTACACTAACAACTGACTACACTAACAACTGACTACACTAACAACTGACTACACTAACAACTGACTACACTAACAACTGACTACACTAACAACTGACTACACTAACAACTGACTACACTAACAACTGACTACACTAACAACTGACTACACTAACAACTGACTACACTAACAACTGACTACACTAACAACTGACTACACTAACAACTGACTACACTAACAACTGACTACACTAACAACTGACTACACTAACAACTGACTACACTAACAACTGACTACACTAACAACTGACTACACTAACAACTGACTACACTAACAACTGACTACACTAACAACTGACTACACTAACAACTGACTACACTAACAACTGACTACACTAACAACTGACTACACTAACAACTGACTACACTAACAACTGACTACACTAACAACTGACTACACTAACAACTGACTACACTAACAACTGACTACACTAACAACTGACTACACTAACAACTGACTACACTAACAACTGACTACACTAACAACTGACTACACTAACAACTGACTACACTAACAACTGACTACACTAACAACTGACTACACTAACAACTGACTACACTAACAACTGACTACACTAACAACTGACTACACTAACAACTGACTACACTAACAACTGACTACACTAACAACTGACTACACTAACAACTGACTACACTAACAACTGACTACACTAACAACTGACTACACTAACAACTGACTACACTAACAACTGACTACACTAACAACTGACTACACTAACAACTGACTACACTAACAACTGACTACACTAACAACTGACTACACTAACAACTGACTACACTAACAACTGACTACACTAACAACTGACTACACTAACAACTGACTACACTAACAACTGACTACACTAACAACTGACTACACTAACAACTGACTACACTAACAACTGACTACACTAACAACTGACTACACTAACAACTGACTACACTAACAACTGACTACACTAACAACTGACTACACTAACAACTGACTACACTAACAACTGACTACACTAACAACTGACTACACTAACAACTGACTACACTAACAACTGACTACACTAACAACTGACTACACTAACAACTGACTACACTAACAACTGACTACACTAACAACTGACTACACTAACAACTGACTACACTAACAACTGACTACACTAACAACTGACTACACTAACAACTGACTACACTAACAACTGACTACACTAACAACTGACTACACTAACAACTGACTACACTAACAACTGACTACACTAACAACTGACTACACTAACAACTGACTACACTAACAACTGACTACACTAACAACTGACTACACTAACAACTGACTACACTAACAACTGAC
>CAXIVS010000038.1:0-5000 GCA_964035775.1 Osedax frankpressi
TAGCTTTGCTATCTAATATCACCACAAGGGTGGTGTTATTTCGTTTGCTATTTAAACTGTAGTATTAGGTAGATTTTTTCTATAACGACTATGTTAATTTTCTAAGTCTTCCTAATTGTAGGAACAGTTTTCTCTTCGGGTAATTGAAAACTGTACGATTGAATAGTCCGTCTCAGAACACGAATAGTTAGGTTCGCCTAATTAATTCGTTGCCTATATGCGAAATCAAAATAGTTTTCTCTTCGATTAGTTAGGTTTGCCTAATTAATTGTTTACCGAGTTGAAAACTCTTAGTCCGTCTCAGAACACGAATAGTTAGGTTCGCCTAATTAATTCGTTGCCTATATGCGAAATCAAAATAGTTTTCTCTTCGATTAGTTAGGTTTGCCTAATTAATTGTTTACCGAGTTGAAAACTCTTAGTCCGTCTCAGAACACGAATAGTTAGGTTCGCCTAATTAATTCGTTGCCTATATGCGAAATCAAAATAGTTTTCTCTTCGATTAGTTAGGTTTGCCTAATTAATTGTTTACCGAGTTGAAAACTCTTAGTCCGTCTCAGAACACGAATAGTTAGGTTCGCCTAATTAATTCGTTGCCTATATGCGAAATCAAAATAGTTTTCTCTTCGATTAGTTAGGTTTGCCTAATTAATTGTTTACCGAGTTGAAAACTCTTAGTCCGTCTCAGAACACGAATAGTTAGGTTCGCCTAATTAATTCGTTGCCTATATGGGAAATCAAAATAGTTTTCTCTTCGATTAGTTAGGTTTGCCTAATTAATTGTTTACCGAGTTGAAAACTCTTAGTCCGTCTCAGAACACGAATAGTTAGGTTCGCCTAATTAATTCGTTGCCTATATGGGAAATCAAAATAGTTTTCTCTTCGATTAGTTAGTTTTGCCTAATTAATTGTTTACCGAGTTGAAAACTCTTAGTCCGTCTCAGAACACGAATAGTTAGGTTCGCCTAATTAATTCGTTGCCTATATGCGAAATCAAAATAGTTTTCTCTTCGATTAGTTAGGTTTGCCTAATTAATTGTTTACCGAGTTGAAAACTCTTAGTCCGTCTCAGAACACGAATAGTTAGGTTCGCCTAATTAATTCGTTGCCTATATGCGAAATCAAAATAGTTTTCTCTTCGATTAGTTAGTTTTGCCTAATTAATTGTTTACCGAGTTGAAAACTCTTAGTCCGTCTCAGAACACGAATAGTTAGGTTCGCCTAATTAATTCGTTGCCTATATGCGAAATCAAAATAGTTTTCTCTTCGATTAGTTAGGTTTGCCTAATTAATTGTTTACCGAGTTGAAAACTCTTAGTCCGTCTCAGAACACGAATAGTTAGGTTCGCCTAATTAATTCGTTGCCTATATGCGAAATCAAAATAGTTTTCTCTTCGATTAGTTAGGTTTGCCTAATTAATTGTTTACCGAGTTGAAAACTCTTAGTCCGTCTCAGAACACGAATAGTTAGGTTCGCCTAATTAATTCGTTGCCTATATGCGAAATCAAAATAGTTTTCTCTTCGATTAGTTAGGTTTGCCTAATTAATTATTTGCTTATTGGTGAAATAATAAACCTTTCCACTGCGATTATATCACGGTGAATTGGTTTGATTTACTTGCATAAGTAAAAATTGCATTGATACAAATGAAAATTGTTTTGACTAGCTTTGATTATCTAAAAATTTTAACCATTTCACTATGATTTTATCATGGTGAAATGGTTTTTTATACGTAAAGTACTTCCGAACATTTTATAATTATTTCTGATTTGTGAAAATTTTCAAAGTTGGATATTTTTAACATTTTTGTACACGTGAATATTTTATTAATTGTGAAAATTCGAAAAATTTTGACTCTAAAAAAAATGTTCTTAATTTTTCGTAATTATAAAACTTTTCGAACTTGTAAAAATTTTTTACTTGTAAATTTTTTTAAAATTTTTGTATTTGTAAATATTTTATTAATTTTTGGCAATTATAAAAATTTTCGAACTTGTAAAAATTTTTTACTTGTAAATTTTTTAACTCGTAAAATTTTTGTATCCTTAAATTTTTTTTAATTTTTGTATTTGTAAATATTTTATTAATTTTTCGCAATTATAAAAATTTTCGAACTTGTAAAAATTTTTTACTTGTAAATTTTTTAACTCGTAAATTTTTTGTATCCTTAAAATTTTTTTTAATTTTTGTATTTGTAAATATTTTATTAATTTTTATGGTCGTAAAAAAAACCCGACATAAAAACCTTATAATAAATATTTAAAAAAATATCACCCCCACCCCCCCCCGAAGCATCAAAATTTAAAATGTTTTGTATTTTAATGCTCAGGGTTTGGTTTCGGCTGAAATGTGTATTATTAAAGTAAATTTAATAACACCCGCAATCAACTTTCACCAATTAATTCAACTTCGTCTTCGAGTCCTCGATATTAAACTTCGTCTTCGGGTCCTCGATATTAAACTTCGTCTTCGGGTTCTCGATATTAAACTTCGTCTTCGGGTCCTCGATATTAAACTTCGTCTTCGGGTTCTCGATATTAAACTTCGTCTTCGGGTCCTCGATATTAAACTTCGTCTTCGGGTCCTCGATATTAAACTTTGTCTGTTAACGTTAACGTTAACGTTAACGTTAACGTTAACGTTAACGTTAAACTCATAGTATTCGTATGATCTTCGATAGAAATTCCGTTAAACTTGTACCCGCACGTTAGTCTCTACGCTCGTTGTTCACAATGTTAGATTTCGATAACCTTAATCGTATTTACTCCCGCCGTTTACCCTTGTTCGGTTGAATTTCATTACTTTTACATTCGGAGCACTGCGTAGAAATCATATCGCTTCATCACCGGCATAAGAATATCGTTACCGCGGCTTTCATTTTAAGGGCTAGTTGATTCGGCAGGTGAGTTGTTACACACTCCTTAGCGGATTCCGACTTCTATGGCCACCGCCCTGCTGTCTATATCAATCAACACCTTTGGCGCGGTTCTCAAACAGCCTTTTCACCTTTTCACGAGCGTCGTCTCGAGTAGGCATAACGCTCCTTTCCAGTCCCGATGCGCCTCGGGCAGGCTCAACAAAATTACCGATCCGAAAGACCGTGCAGGCTTGAATAACCTTAATAGACAAATACCGGGATTACCACTCCACCACGACATCGCCTCCGTTGGTCTGTGTCCAGCGGGCGCTACGTAGAGGTAGAGATTATCTTGATGGCATACGCGTATGCCACCCTTGCTCAACAGGTATGCACATGTGCGAGTAACTAGTCATCACTTTTCAGGCGGATTCAGACAGACTTATCGGGCCAATACCCTTAATAGACAAATACCGGGATTACCACTCCACCACGACATCGCCTCCGTTGGTCTGTGTCCAGCGGGCGCTACGTAGAGGTAAAGATTATCTTGATGGCATACGCGTATGCCACCCTTGCTCAACAGGTATGCACATGTGCGAGTAACTAGTCATCACTTTTCAGGCGGATTCAGACAGACTTATCGGGCCAATACCCTTAATAGACAAATACCGGGATTACCACTCCACCACGACATCGCCTCCGTTGGTCTGTGTCCAGCGGGCGCTACGTAGAGGTAGAGATTATCTTGATGGCATACGCGTATGCCACCCTTGCTCAACAGGTATGCACATGTGCGAGTAACTAGTCATCACTTTTCAGGCGGATTCAGACAGACTTATCGGGCCAATACCCTTAATAGACAAATACCGGGATTACCACTCCACCACGACATCGCCTCCGTTGGTCTGTGTCCAGCGGGCGCTACGTAGAGGTAAAGATTATCTTGATGGCATACGCGTATGCCACCCTTGCTCAACAGGTATGCACATGTGCGAGTAACTAGTCATCACTTTTCAGGCGGATTCAGACAGACTTATCGGGCCAATACCCTTAATAGACAAATACCGGGATTACCACTCCACCACGACATCGCCTCCGTTGGTCTGTGTCCAGCGGGCGCTACGTAGAGGTAGAGATTATCTTGATGGCATACGCGTATGCCACCCTTGCTCAACAGGTATGCACATGTGCGAGTAACTAGTCATCACTTTTCAGGCGGATTCAGACAGACTTATCGGGCCAATACCCTTAATAGACAAATACCGGGATTACCACTCCACCACGACATCGCCTCCGTTGGTCTGTGTCCAGCGGGCGCTACGTAGAGGTAGAGATTATCTTGATGGCATACGCGTATGCCACCCTTGCTCAACAGGTATGCACATGTGCGAGTAACTAGTCATCACTTTTCAGGCGGATTCATATAGACTTATCAGGTCATATACCCTTAATAGAGTCATAGTTACTGCCGCCAAGGATATCATGATTAATCGTCTTAGTTGGTTAATACAATATGCGTTGCTAAATACAATTTAATGTACAAAATCAACGATTATTCAGTATCGTTTAAATAAAACTCCCCGATAAACCGAAACAATTACGAACGATTTGTATTCGAGTTATTTCAGGATATCGGAGAAATTGAATATGAATAAATATGAATATTTAATAAAAAAAAATTTTTTGTCTCGAAAATTTTTTTTTTTGAGGCCCGTGGGCCTCAAAAAAAAAAATTTTCGAGACAAAAAATTTTTTAAAATTAAACATTCAGTTGTTTAAATAAGCTCAATCGGTAATTATAATTATCGTCAAAAGTTACTATAACGTGTTCTTTAGGTCTAAACATTACGATGTTTCTATTATATCGAACATTAAAACGAAACATACCTAGTTTGCTATGTATGCGATAAATTCGACGTTATTTTATCTTGATATTTACTTTATGATGAATTGAGATTATGTTATTTGTACAGGATATTTGTTCTTCGCCTCTTATTAGTTTGCAAGTTTTATCGTTCGTAGGGATGTAACCGCGATGTAATGACGTGGAATTGTATGGGATATTTGGTTTATACGTCACCTTTGGTAATTGTTAATTTCTAATGTTCATTTTCCACAAAATTATAAATTATATGACTA
>CAXIVS010000039.1:0-41474 GCA_964035775.1 Osedax frankpressi
TTCGAACCCGGATTCTCGTAGTAGAGAATCCGAAGCTCTACCCATGGGCCACTGTTTTCAACGATGGTTATAGAACTTAAAGGGCAAAAAAAGAAACGTTTCGTGGCGTACACCAATTGATGCATATAAGCCCAATTCCACCACATACTTACATTTTTTTAACGCCAAGCGTTTACCTGAAAATTTGAACACGTTTGACATTGTAGACGAACTAACCACATATGACGTAACCTAAGTAAAAAGAAAAATACATGACATAACAACATAACGTAGCAAAACACTGGCAAATCAACACAAAGCGATGTGTAGAAAGTATATATCAAAGTCAATAACTACCTACCCTGTATTAGTATGAGTTTATTATAACAAGTGACGTTGTGTAAATATGTAAATATGTAAACGTACCAGCTTACAATAATAGCTTCAGCAATGACTCTTATATCATGTGATTTAAAAAATAATGATTTCTTAACAAATACTCCATGCTATTTCGCATGTTAAGCATCAAGAAGGTTAACCGAGGCATCACTCTAAAGGGGGTGACACACGTACGAGTGCCTCGTACGAGTCACTCGTACGAGTACATGACACAAGTAGTCGAGGCGAAACAATCGAGTCGGGAGAGTTGCGTAAATGACGTCATAATGTGAAGGCCATTACAGACGCACACGTGCTTCTTTACGGCAATGGCTGACAGTTGAAGCAGCAGCAGTGAAGAAGAACATGCAATTTTGCTCGGTGCATTGGCTGTGATGCAGCAAATTAATGACGAAGAAGAGAAAGAAAAGCTGAAGAAACGGAAAAGACGTTGTGTTCGCCTAAGCATTCCGCGGCGCCAGCAGTTCGGCGCATTCCATGCTCTGGTGAAGGAAATTAAAGTCCGGATGGATGCACAGCAATTTCAATATCTTCTTCGCCGTTAATCGTCCACAAAGACACAGCCATGCGCGACGCAATACCACTTGCTGAGCGCCTTGCTGTAACTCTTCAATTTCTAGCGACGAGTATATTACTAATTTATTGTATGAACGTTATGTTGACGTTTCAGTGATTTGATTGCTTTGGTATAATGTTTGGCTTGGCTTCAGCTATTATCGTTTATTTTATACGCATTAGCTGGACCTGTGCAATTTACAAAGAGCAGCAACCATCTGCAGATTGCGCAGGTAAGGCGTGTCTATTTATAGCCTGGACCTGGTGGCCACGCGAATATTGGTGCACGTTGCTATACTTCAGACATAGCTTAGTCACATGTTTGTTGTCATAGATTGCCTACCTACCATGGTATGTCATACAGTAATGAAATGCTGTGAGAACTTTAGAATCTTGTCTTGTCGATATACTGGCCAACACTCCTGGTGGAGTCAAACGGTCAGAAATGCGGTTAGAACAAATGTTTTTTTTCTTCATTTCATGTAGGTGGTGTAGACATTAATTGTACTTAACATGAAATGTTTGATTTAGCATTGTTAACCACTTCAAATATTGATATGAAATATCAGATATACCATCAGGCATGTATCAGTAATGTTTCATAAATGGATTATTTATTATTCATAAAAGTAAACCCATACTTGGTAACAACCAAACCTACAAACAAGCAACCTGGGGCAGTTTAGCAAGCAACAGACTCTTTTTTGTAGATAAGAATATACTAATTACCAGGCTATGTGTCAATAAAGAAATGTTCACTATTGTACACGGATGATATTCTGTGTATACATTTGGTTGATAAATAAAAGGTTTGCATGGCCTTGTCGTGTGCAACAGTTGTTACAGGTACATGCAAGTATGGGGGTGAATAGTTAATAATACTATTAATGGTTTATGGTCATCTTGGCTTAAGTTAAAACGAGGTTGTCTGTTCCTTGATTAGCTAGGGTAGTATAATTATCATCACTGTGTTTGCTAAATAAGTTGCAATTTTTGAATCAGTATGATCAGCAGTATATATTTATGGTTTTGTTTACAATTTGAATATTTCATGCACACAACAATAACATTGTAAACTGGTTTACACAAGTTTGGCTAACTGAAGTGCAATTGACATTCTAGCAACATTATGATTATAATAAGTGTCGAATACACCTCACTTTGGTTTACTAGAATCCTAATTCAGAGAAAAACAACTAAGCGGTTGGTGATAGGATTTGATGCTGAAAATTAATAATCTAGTAATGCAGTGATTGATTTACCACAAACTCTATGGAGGAACGATAATTTATCATGAAATTTTGCAACAGGAATCCAGGGCACATACATATTTGAAAACCAATCAACCACACAAATATCTGTTCCGGAATGTGACCCATCCCGAAATAGTGCAAGGTATGAACCTATGTTTGACCGTATATAAATACATGTCAAACAAATGCACTGAACACTTAGTCCACTCTGGATTCCTCCAACCCTGATAAAATATAACCACTGCAATAAATGTGACTGGTAATGTTAGTTCACACTAATTTATTTTACAAATGCAAGTTATTATTTCATGATATATGTCCTACATGTAACGATTACCAATCTCTTGAGTATCAGTACAGAATCTGTCGTACTTCCAGAAGATAATCCTATATACATGTTCAGCAATCTATCTTGCACTCAATGACAGATACATAAAGGTGTAGGGTTTGGCTGTTTATGAAGTCATAAATTCAATTAATAATAAATAACACATCTACATAAATCATTTAGTCATAAGGTGTTAAAACATTAATTAAATATATGAAAATGTCAGATAAAGCAATATGGTCGGTTGCTCATAATATAAGAAAAAACATTTCCTTTTGTTGTATAGCAATCCATGGAAGGAAGCTGTGTGACCCTGACAATGTTTTTACATGAAATTAAATTTTCTTTCATCTATGAACGCAATACCAAACAATTTGGACCACACTTTTAGACACAGTGAAGTTCACCATAACTATAAGGAATCTAAATATAATGAGCAACTGCTTAGTTAAGAGTAACAATTGTGAAATCCCAATTCTAGTTTGAACAATACCGTACTAATTACAGACAAAAGAAACACTGGGTATACTGAAGTAGTAGACAATGTCCCAGCTTCTGAAACAATGTTGTATTATTTTATTTATGTGATATCATCTCGTCAACATACATTTCAAAAGAGCGGCCACACACAAATAAGTCTTCACACCAATATCACTCTTTCGTTTGGAACCAGTGATATGTAGTCTTCATGCAAGATATCCATAATTTGGAACATAATATCGTTCATGCATCATTGTAGCCTTTTTCTGGGACACATTTGTATTATTAATAACACATACCCCATACATATATAAGGATCTTATTAGAGTTATTTCGTATTTATTATATACATATCATGTGATGATTGTGTAACACTTATTAGGGTAAATTTATGCAAACAGACTGTTACCGAACTACGAGAAATACGTTTGTTATATAAAATAGACTGACAGATTAACAAATATCAACAACAAAACCGTCACGGTTAAAAACCGTGTGTCCTATCTGCACTAACTGTGCAGTAAATATCCTTCCAATGACCGTGTCCACAAATTTGTATTCATAGTTTTTTCCATATCACATCTATGCACTAAATCAGTCACACCTGTTACGTTAAGGTTAAGCAAACACCATGTTACGGAACTAGGACATGTTTCTTATGGCAAAATCATAAGCTCACAAAACCGCCATGTTCAAAACCGTGTGTCCTATCTGAATTGACAGATCATTACATTTTTCTCGTGTCATGAGCTACAGATACAATGTAAAGCTATTCCTTATCAGGTGTAAACAAGGGTTACGGACGAGTTTTACCTAGTACAAATTTTAGGTCATGAGTGTATATTTTGTATTTAATTAGACATTCAAAAAGTATTCCCACTCACAGTCACAGTCACAGTCACAGTCACAGTCACAGTCACAGTCACAGTCACCAGTGCAGTGCAGTGCAGTGCAGTTCAGTTCAGTTCAGTTCAGTTCAGTTCAGTTCAGTTCAGTTCAGTTCAGTTCAGTTCAGTTCAGTTCAGTGCAGTGCAGTGCAGTGCAGTGCAGTGCAGTGCAGTGCAGTGCAGTGCAGTGCAGTGCAGTGCAGTGCAGTGCAGTGCAGTGCAGTGCAGTGCAGTGTTCGTGGCAGTGTCATTCACTCATTCAAGTCATTGGTAACGTGTGTTCAGACGATCACTGTTTTATGGATTAACATGTTTAAAATACAAATATTGTGGAAACTAAACAACAGTTAATCGAGTAATCCTTATTTCACGATGTCGCTGTCTCTACTTACTTCTGACAGGGCTCTGACATTGAAGTTTGAACGATCCAGTCATCATTCGACGCCGACGTCGACGACAACGATGCTGGCGTTGCTACCGAATGTCTGAGATATATTCCTACATTTTGTGAACATTGCTTCAAGGGGCGTCAATAATGAGAACTTGCAGGCTATTCGTAACCGATGCATCCGTCTTTGTAACGTGGGTTTGCACCATTCCATAGCCAAATTTTTCACGGTAAAGCTCAAAATAAATTTGAAGTGAGAGTTTTGCCAAATCATTATCTGCCATTTTTAAGAGGGTCGAAGTTCAACTCAGTGCTGTCATCTCATTGGTTGTAAACTCCGAGTCACTCGTAAGAGTGCCTCGTACAAGTGACTCGGATTTACATGACACACGTGCGATTTTACGTCCGATTTTGCGACTCACGTACGATTTTCATGGTATCACCCGAGTCAATCGTACGAATCTCTTCGGACGTGTGTCACCACCTTTACATGCCGGTAAATGTTCTTACAAGATTCGATTAGATATAACGATATACGTTGCACGTATGACGTCACGGAGTTACCATGGAAACATAACTGTGCCTCGCTTTCGTAACGGGACGCGTCCGATACAGGAACGATTTACGTTCCGGCGTTAAAATATGCACTCGGCGAAATGATTAAAGCTAAACAAAGCATGCTGCAAAGCTAACTGAAATGTAGCTGACGTGGACATTTAATTGCTTGTAAATGTCCATGTCGTAACTGGTCAACCTGGGCAACTTAAAGTATTTGTTAGATGAAGTATGCCCTGGGCCAGCGACCGTAAATGGGATCAACGATTACAAGTACGTATACACGCTACTTGGGCAGTTGCTAATAGGGCTTGCAAGTGGGTCACGATACATGGCGTGACTCCGCGCGACTGGAGCTTATTGGGGATTAAGCGAGACTAATTGGGGTCTGGACACAAGAATAATATTCTAACGATGGATAACAGTTGTAGCTTCCGACTGATGAATACTAGGAAAATCAGTTCATAAATATCTTGTGTTATACGTTTCTTATCTTAAACGTCCGATTTAATATTGAGTTTATCACACTATCATAGACACATAGCGATTCACGTAATGCAGATCATCGACACGATGTTAGGCTGCATGTGTCTTTTACGGGATTTGCGTTTTACATTGCTGTTCGTTGTGGTTTCGATAAGCACTTATATCTGACAAGTTGTCTAAACGCACATAATCATAACACATGTATACGTATGGCCCAAACAGGTTGTACTTCGCGAAAACTGGCACTCTTCATTATTAGTCAAGATCGCCAAACACAAGTACTTGCCGCTATTGCCATGGCAACCACCATAATAATCGATTAAAATTAATGATTTCCGTGATCGTTGTCACCGACAAAATGTTCCATTGCTCCTGCTTGTAATAATCCTTCGGACAATATAACTGAAATACGCTATTTCGGGACAGTTCAATTATTACGACCAAAACAAAACAAAGTCCTATATGTTAAAGGGACCCAAAAGGGAAAAGTTACATGCTATGCACGTGAAAGAGTTAATAAAAACAAACTATTTTGAACGGTAATCACATTTTTAACGTCAGTGGTTTATTAATTAAAAAAAATTGAACACCTTTTCCATCAAAGTTCGTAAGTCGCGCCATTTTGACTTATGTGTGACGTCGGCAAATGCTTGGCTCTTTGAGCGCAGAGCGGGCAACTCTGTATTTAAAATTCCGTTAAAATAATCGCCAGGTGGCGTGTCGCGATGTTTACATCCGCTTCGTGTACCCGGCGTGTGAAGCGAACATGATTTTCGTTTAGAAATAGCTGAATTTCGGTTGCAACGATAAGGGCCAACATTTTCAAGATAGAACTGAACGCGCTGGTAAACAAGACCCGCCGGAAGCCGAAATGCAGAGGCGAGTAACAAGCCGAGGCGACATTGACAAGTGGTCGAAACTCGCTGAAACTTCGAAACACTGACAGGTATTTTGATGGCCTCGCATTCGATCCCGGGATTCGGCGAGTTTCTTCTTAGTCACAGCCATGCCATGTATTATTCTCCAAATCAGTGGTGTAGTGTCGGATATGTTATATACAACGTGAGGTTTCCCAATTTGAAACAAATATCATATGGGGTCATGGCTCTGCGATTTAGGTCAGCGTGACACCCACATAGAGTGACAGGCTCGGTCCTTCGCCCTAGCTTAAAACTGTTTTCAGGAATCAATTTCCAAATTGTCCACAACTGTGACAAAAATGCAGATTAATTGTTGTTTTTCAAATACTGGACATTATTATATCAACAGTAGCGACTGTGGCATGCTTTTGTATTATTGATATAGCATGACATGTGCGGCTATGAAACAGATGTGTGTCAATCATAGATATAAATAGAACACACCAGTAGATCGAACTATAGCCATATAGGGGAAAGATTAATTATCTAACTATGTGGTGTCAATGTTGATTGTTCTTTTAATAGGCGTGGTATATTTAAAGGGAAAGTTTGGAGCATAATTCTGGAGGGCTAAATAAAAAAGAAAATCACCACCCATGTTCTTTATGAAATCGACTTCATGCTGAATAATAGTTGTTTTTTAGCTGAAATATATGTACAGTGGAATGTCTCTATTAAATATAACAATTTGAACTGGGTAAAAGTAACACAACTAGCAGAACAAATATTCTAAACTATAACATATGTGGATATATTTATGTATATTCTGCGGTGATCTTAATTGCAATGTAACTTTGTTGTCGAGGTAACCATAATAGTGGCGAGGTAACCATAATAGTAGCCGTCAGGTTCCACATTGTGCTACTAATATTTCTAATTCATGAAAAACTAATTTAAACATCTGGTTCTGTTTCAGATGTGCCATGATATATTACAAATGGCCATGGATTTTATATTCTGTGTTTGGAGCAGACAGTGCTTCCAAATGTAACCGGTTAGACAACTTTCACATGTATCTGCCAACAAAAATGTAAATATATGTTCATGTATTATAAACAGTGAAATGTGTTGCTCACAATTTATTGACAATGAAAATAACATTAGAGCAACCAGAACACCAAGCAAACTAACATGATACAATATTTATATAATACAAATGATATTTCATACAATGAAAACACCACACATTATTCTATAGTAGAAAAATATACCCAACAATTAATGTTTAACAGTAACTGATTTAGGATCATTCTAGAATATTTCGAGTAGCATGCCCAGTTGTCCACTATGTCAGAACTAAAAACCGTTCCAATGATTTTATAAAAACACAACATGTATTCTACAATGATAATGGATTGAGTTACCTCCATTTTCATGTCACCTGTCAACACAGTTCTTATATAGTGCGGTATCCAATCCTCAAACATGGGGGCAAATACATTTGTATTTGACAATATTTAAATTCTTTTTAAGTATCTGTAATTGATGTTTAGGAATAAAAAGTATTTGGATCCCTCAAGAGTATTTTTATTTAAATTAATGTCAATGTATTTGACCCAATTCTGCTTAGCATTGTCCTTGTCAAAGTGGTTTATACTTTACTACCTGGCAGACCTACTTAATTAAACACCATCTCATGACTGTGGGAAGCATCCAGCCAAGCTGTAATTAATTAATCAAGACGGTTTGTGTACAAATATCCACCATCGTCTATAACCAGTTACTTGTTTACACAGCTGAGTGAATTGGACCAATGACGGGTGAACAGACTTGCCCAAGGTTCGACACAGCACCACATGGTTTCGTTCTCGTAGTTGAGAGTGAAGCCGAGTCCAAAGCTTTAAACCACTGCGCCACTGTACATAGTTGATATATTTATTTAGGCCTTATTTTATTTCAGGTGTCCAAGTCGGCCATATACAGAGAGTTTTACCTGGTGGATCCATGGCAGGCTTGGTCGAAGGGTACAGAGAGTCATACCAGTGTATACCAGCCATAAGATGGAACTTCCGTGCTCTCAGCGGAGAACAAGATATGGGATAACACTCAGCACTTGTTGACTGCTGCCCTTACAAATTATCAGTTGATTTGTAAATAAGCAGTTGGATTGATTAAGAACAAATCAACTGACTCTTGACACAAGCAGATCTTGTTTCATTAGCTTGGGCATATCTGTCCCAAGGACTGCAATTCCGACATGGACAGTCATTGTGGGCAGCGGCCAGGCCAGAGTTCTGACAAAGATGTAATTCACCATTCTCTCTTTCTGTCTGCCATGGGCTGGTGGATCTGCAGGTAAACATACAGCTGTAGTGTCTTCTGCAGCTCCAATTGCTTGCGTCCTGAACAGAAAACAGCCATGTTGTCAGGGTTCGCTAGGACTTGGCCGGACGTTCTTGCTAGAGCCATGGTTCCATCGCTATAAATAAACAGGACATGCCGTAGTGCTAAATATTGACTGTTTGAATTTACTATGTTTTTATATGAAAAAAGATCATTCAATCTGCTCCAAATAAGCAGCATATATGTTACAGTGTAATAGTGAACAGTGTCCTTTACTTTGGTGCAGTGTGTTGGAAATGGCAATATCAACAACCAGGACAGGATTAGGCTAGATACATTTATCAAGAAAGCAAATGGGACTGTAAGGATGGAACGGGTCATGGATAGAGTACAGAAGTTTTCTGGCAGATGACATACACTCACTAAGATCTTAATTTGACAGCTGACAGATACTGAGTTGCCTTTATTATTGCACAGATAGATAGATGGTGATGCTGCTCCAGCTGCTGTCTTCATTGAATAGAGATGTGTGTATGTTTGTGTGGTGATACATATTACATAAACTAAGGTTTGATAACTGATTACATGATCACTTAGTGTTTATGCACTAGAGTTGACGGTGCTCAGTCATGCAATTTCCTAATGTTGGTAAATCTGGTATTGAATACATAATTGGTAAAATAATACTGCGTCTTACAAACATTTCACTCCAGTCCAGAGATGGAGTAATCGTACTCGTGTACTCATACTCGAGTACGAATACTTTTTGAGTACTCGTACTCGTACTCGAGTACGAAGGAAAGTAATCGTACTCATACTCGAGTACATTACCAAAGTAATCGTACTCACGATTACTTTTCACGATTAAATTTTTTTCATATGAACAGTTGCAAGCAAATAATATTTACTTGTCTAATATATTATATTAGACAGATAAAAATGGCAATATTAGAAGTAATCTAATAAATGTAATAATAATCAAGGTATTCATTTTCTATTACTGTTGAGCATTTCAGTTAAATAAATATTCAGTCAGATTTCTCTAATTAATACCTTCTCTTCCCAGAGAAGCAACATCTCCTCACCCTCCTGCTTAGTACAAAGTACAAGTTATATTGTGACAGTCCCTGAGAAGCACTGCAGGAGATAAGCATCCCCTAACATCTTGCTTTGTAATTTTAGAAGCCAGGCTACAGCCCCACCTGTACTGTTTGCTCTGTCAGTATGGTGTGAATGACTGGTCATATTTCCAACATCCAGAATCCTGACTGGGCATTTTGTATTACTATGTAAATATAAGAAAAGCAACACATATATTGAGACATCTAGTTTATAGGCATAATTAGTGTTTTGCTCATATGATGACAGGCAGACCAGTGCTAGGGAGTATTGTTATTGCTAACTGCATCACAGTGACATCTGACTGAAAGACGTAAAGGCCAAAATATATTGTTTGTATGTTAAGCCAGGAGGTCCATAATAATATAATGCCTATGTTGCCCTCAGAAGAGACACTGCTAATCATTGCTAATGTTGTGAGGAAGGCTCAACTTCAAAGTCAGCCAGGAAACCAGAATAAACTGGTGCCAATTTGAAGCCTGACTAAAGAACAAAAGGGGATATTGATCTATGGTCACTGTTAGGTATTAATCCATCCTATGGCTCTGAGCAATCACAAGTTGTGGTCACTGCAGGGCCATGGGGGAAGCCTGCTGTTAAGTGTCTTCATAAGTAATTAGCAATGTTGGGTGAAGTTGCAGTGCATTAAGGTAATCAGTTTGGCAGGCATTACATGTGACAGTGAAAAAGAAATGTTGATACTGACAATGTATTTGAAAAAATATTTGAAAAAGTCAAATACTTTAGGAAAGTATTTAAATACAAATACTTTTAATTCCTAAACATCAAATACAAATACTTAAAACAGTATTTAAATACTTTCAAATACAAATGTATTTGACCCCATGTCTGGACCCATGTGATATACTACATATTTGAATTGGATACTCTTTTGAATATGCCCCCCTGGTTTTGAAGTGTTGTTATTGTAATGTATTTGATGATGTGTATTTGAAATTTGTAAATGCCTCATATTTGTATTTGATTCAGAAACCATAAATTAAGTTATTAATCCAGCGTTAAATGATTCATCCAATACCTGAGAAAGTCGTCTAATTATTAATAATAATAACACCTGGATAGTGGATAGCAGTAATCAGTTAGAACATTAGTGACACAACAACAGAACAAGAAAGATACCTAGGGATTCCATGAAAGTCGCCTTTATGTTAGAAACAGGATATTCATTAAAGTAATCATGAAAGTAATCATGATTACATTGTAAAGTAATCGTACTCGTACTCGAGTATATTGTAAAGTAATCGTACTCGAGTACATTTGTTTTCTGAGTACTCGTACTCATGCATGTTCAAAGTAATCGTACTCGTACTCGAGTACATTTGTATTGTACTCACTCCATCTCTGGTATATTGTTAACTGGCAAAATGTCATATTGAGACATCACGCTAATGTGCATGGTGGATCATCTGACTTACTTGCTGAACCATTGGATTCATTTTTTTAATTACATTAGTGATTTGCACGGCACAATGGTTGAGGGTAGAGAATTCCACTCATTGTGGTGGAGAAGAAACTGGTTCCAAATGTTTACCGAGTGTTTACCCGAAGATCTAGTGTTGTATTGGATAGAGTGATCTTGTGGGATATATACAAGTCCACGTTCCATCTAGTATATTATGCTAGTCTGTTAATATTTCTTCTTGTTTGCTCAGTGTGTCCCCAATATTTCAAGAAACTACCAATAAAGGCAATAATATTGCAAATTTGCAAAGTGATTTTTTTACAGTACATAAGTTATGTCTCATCATAGCTAATTATTCATCATTTACTGTAAGCCTGTAACATGTCCTAGTATCAATGTTGTATGAGTATCTGAACTGATACAGCACACAGAATTTGTAATTTGTTCTCTCACTGAACAAATAACATGAATGATTGAAAACAACATTCGCAATTCTATTTTTTAATGTTTGAATAATATGTTTACTGAAAAATATAGCAGTCATGTTGGCACTTTCAGAGCGGTCAACCTGAAAATAGGAACTGCATGCGTAGCTACGAAACTCGAAAGGCAGTACTTTTGAAGTTATTTAGCGAGTGATATCAAAGTGCCTATGTTATCGTTCATGCGGATTGACTATGACGTCTACTATCTGGCTTGCATTCAGCTGTTTTTTTGTGCTATTGACATGTAGCTTTACCTTATTTTTATGCCTCTGTTCATGCAAACGTGATATATATCCTTCAAAGTAGGATAAAATAAAACAAATAATAATGAATAACAATATTCGGACGGCCTAACTCGCTTGGACCTAGTTAGCGGCTCCATGATCCCGTGTACATACCTTCTAGAACGTTAACTGTGGTGGACGTTTACGAACAATATCAGTATGTACATCAGTCATCTCGACAGACATCGCAATGTGTCTAATGGTACAAGATTCAAATAATTTAGATACAGAAGACTTAATAATATTTACTAACCTTCTTGCGCGCTTTGATGACTTGGCTACGGCGACGGAAGGATTCGACCGGTAACCCGTTTCGACGACTATCGTTGGTGATTAAATATCGCGCTAATATCGTTTGCACAGCTCCATACTTGAAAACTCGACGTCGCCGACGTTTCTGCGGATCTTGACCCAGTATATACGGTGAGAAACATCCTATTCGAAGCAACGTTCTTCGAACGGATGTCCTTCTTCGAAGTTCGCGTATCTTACAACATTGTGTTTACAACGGCGATAGCATTGACGCACGCAATCGGACACGTGACTTTAAGGCCGGTTCTGCGTGCTGAGTGGTCAGACCACGGTCAGACAACAGGAAGAGGCGCATCATGGACGCCTCTATGAAGCCGATGATTTCAGTAAAATTATCCACTTTGGAATTATTTTACTAATAAACCACTGACGTTAAAAATGTGATTACCGTTCAGAATGGTTGCTTTGTATTAGCTCTTTCACGTGCATAGCACTTAATATTTCCCTTTTGGTTCCCTTTAACATGGAGGGACCTCCTGCCCCCAACTGCCCCCAGCCTCGTTTTCGCGCGCGAGACTTGCACGCCCTATTGTGCACTTGGAGATTATGTATAATTAATTATTAGTGTTTATCTTAACATAGGGTCTTCAGCAAGTCTGGTACCTTAACTGGCATAATTGTATTCAAATATCTTCTTGCAAACTGTCACTAGCATTCACCACACACTGGCATGTCGGTAAAAGTAAAATCCTGCATGAGGAAATTTTACCTGAACACCTAACCGGAAGGGGCTCGAAATAAGCCGCCCCCGAAAGGGGCGCCCTTGTTTAGCCCAGCAGTAAGTCGGCAACACCGGCACATTTTTGCATGGTGCGCACCATTCGTAAGTTTCTCGACCCTAAAACGGTGAGGGAATGTTACTAGTGCGAAGAATTAACGCAAACAACTGTCGAAAATACGATTCATAAAACCGGAAGGGGCTCGAACGAAACTCCGCCCACGAGCGGCAACCAATAGGAGGCGAACACACGCCTGCCGCCAACACGCGACCGCGACACAATAAAAGCTAGGCGCGCTTTTCGAACCGGACACATTTGCAGTGAGAACTCGCATAGTTATCATGGCTCGTACTAAGCAGACAGCTCGTAAGTCGACCGGTGGCAAGGCCCCGAGGAAGCAGCTGGCGACCAAGGCCGCCCGCAAAAGCGCACCGGCTACCGGTGAGTGAAGAAGCCTCATCGCTACAGGCCCGGCACCGTCGCTCTTCGTGAGATCCGTCGTTACCAGAAGAGCACCGAGCTGCTTATCCGCAAGCTGCCCTTCCAGCGCCTGGTCCGTGAAATCGCACAGGACTTCAAGACCGATCTGCGTTTCCAGAGCTCGGCCGTCATGGCCCTGCAGGAGGCTAGCGAGGCATACCTGGTCGGTCTTTTCGAAGATACGAACTTGTGCGCCATCCACGCCAAGCGAGTCACCATCATGCCGAAAGACATCCAGCTGGCCCGACGAATCCGTGGCGAGCGTGCTTAAACGTGCATGCTGCGTTATTCGCGTCACGCGAAACAAACGGCTCTTTTCAGAGCCAACCATTTTCTCACATGAGAGAATATGCTACCTTCGTTTGTGGTGTTAGTTTTTGTCAGTCTTGTCACTTGTACTCGCTCACACCTGTCCTGGCTTAGTTATTACATTATGGCCACATTCAAACGCACAATAGAATTATATCCTCATGACACACACACACACATTTCGCCGAGTGCACATACATACATACATACATACATACATACATACATACATACATACATACATACATACATACATACATACATACATACATACATACATACATACATACATACATACATACATACATACATACATACATACATACATACATACATACATACATACATACATACATACATACATACATACATACATACATACATACATACATACATACATACATACATACATACATACATACATACATACATACATACATACATACATACATACATACATACATACATACATACATACATACATACATACATACATACATACATACATACATACATACATACATACATACATACATACATACATACATACATACATACATACATACATACATACATACATACATACATACATACATACATACATACATACATACATACATACATACATACATACATACATACATACATACATACATACATACATACATACATACATACATACATACATACATACATACATACATACATACATACATACATACATACATACATACATACATACATACATACATACATACATACATACATACATACATACATACATACATACATACATACATACATACATACATACATACATACATACATACATACATACATACATACATACATACATACATACATACATACATACATACATACATACATACATACATACATACATACATACATACATACATCGGGTGTTTTATCGCCGCAACGTAAAACGCCCGTATGTCGCACGCGTCCCGTTACGAAAGCGAGACATTTATGTTTCCATAGTAACTTCATCAGGCCACACGTCCGACGCCAAGATAGAACCAACGTACGACGTTGTATCTAATCGAATCTTGTAACTAAATTTACCGGCGTTTAGAGAGTGATGTATGTTTGTTTGCTTGTTTGTTTCTATGGTATTTCAATTGACAGTTGATCAAAGTAAAGCGTGGTAACAGCTCTCGAGATGTAAACAATGGCTAAAGCGTAATTAAGGTGACACGAAGAAATACTTTAGACAATACCTGTTCAACAGAAATGAGACAATGCTGGATTACAAAGCCAATTAGTTACTAATTGCTGTGATGTTCTACGACAGCAGCAGTGACTTCCAAAAACACATCCGACACGCATGCACGGACGGACGCACGCACTCTCGTACGAACACACGGGCATGATTTCAGATGAGCAGACAGTCACACTTTAAATTATCCAGAGATATACTTCGAAAATGAGCTACAATTTGTATTGACTAACATTGAGATTTTACATAGATTTAACAAGATTGCCACCTAGAGAATCAACTCTAGATGGCAGGTGGGCAAGGAAGCCCTTTGGCTTATCGAGAGTCCAACCTATCTATTTAAATGTACCCCGCCCTTCTTAGGTATATGTCGATTTTATTTTTAAACATATTAACACTACTAGCACCTACACAATCAGCCTATAAGCTGTTCCGTTCATTTACTTTTCTTTGTGAAAAAGAAAGTTGTCTAATATCTAGTCTACACTGCTTCTTTGCTAATGTAATTCCATGTCCTCTAGTCCTCCTCTCTTCCTTAACCGAGAAAAAATATTTCTGTCAATATTTTCATACACATTCAATATTTTAAACACTTCTATCTGATCTCCTCCCAGTCTCCTGGTTTCTAGTGTTGTTAATCCACACTCTATTAGACGCATTTTATAACTAATAGTCCTGAGTTTGTGTATCATTTTGGTTGCTCTCCTTTGTACTCTTTCTAGTATATCAATATCCTTCTTGCGATATGGCCTCCATGCCTGTATGCAATATTCTAAATAACTATTATAGGAATCTATAATATTGCCATATTGTGAGTAAGGTTTATCGTGTTCTTCTGTTATATAGTGCGTGCGTAGTGGAATCGATTTGAAAGCAAAAATATCTATACTTGTAAAAGTTCTCTTGTCGAAATAACTTACTTGCATGGCTAAATATCGTAAGACGCAAATGCGAGGCACATTTGATATTCCCACTTGTAACCCTGGTGGGTAGTCCAGCTGGTCACCAGAGGGCACTAGAGTGTCAAGTCACACCCAACTGGTCAATTTGGACAACTTAATGTAATAGCTAGACGTAGTATGCCCTGGGCCAGCGACCATTCACAACGTAGTCTCTGCACCCAGTAGCCAGTACCGGTAATCACCAGCGGCCTGGTAAGATTGTCTTGTTACATTAATTTTATATATTAGGTTTCAACGTATATTAGGTTTATTACATCACATTATATTATGCGTCGTTATGTTTAGATAGATTATCATTAACCTATTACTAAATGTTACACTTTACATAAGTATGGACGATGGGCGAGGCAAGTGAATGTATAGGGCGTGGCAGTTCAATGCTTATGCTGCGGTCATGTATTGCATTGCAAACATTACCTTGGTAATACTACTATTATGAATCTCTGAATCTGAATGGTGTAGGTCGTAAGAAGGCAATATTGGCTATTGTATAGGACGGGGGCACATGTGCGCAATAGTATAGATTCAGCGTAAACATGTAACTCAGCATTTCTATAGTTAGGGTGTGAGTTGTGTATTACGTTACCACCTTAACATTACATAGGTTATGCACCATGTGTAATACAACATACGACTGTTTAGTTGCAGAGCAGCGGGTTTGCCAACCAATGGCAAGCCGGGACGGCCAAGTGGTGCGGGGGCGAGTATTGAATGGGGTGTAATTGTGTACATGATAATTGCTTGGGAATTATAAGAGACACACACGTGTTTCTATATTGTTACAAACACATGAAATAGACAAGTGTTTCTTTACTATCGTATTTCAACTTGAGGAGCTATCAAAGTTACACCCGAGAGCAGGGATTCAAGTTGCAGTTTAGCGACTGCAAATTAAGTACGTAAATAAATAAGTAAAATAAGACACCGCTACTAGCTTAGTCAGAGAATGAAACCAAGGGCCGACGAAGAGAAAAAAACAACACAACACAACACCAATTAGTAGCATATACTCCTCTTTGAGGATATGGTTGGCTCTGAAAAGAGCCGTTTGTGTTTTGTTCAGAGACAAGAGCTGTCTAGTGGGCTTTCTGGGTCTTCTTCGGCAGAAGAACCGCCTGGATGTTGGGCAGTACACCACCCTGGGCGATGGTGACGCCGGACAGGAGCTTGTTCAACTCCTCGTCGTTGCGGATGGCGAGCTGCAAGTGACGGGGGATGATCCTCGACTTCTTGTTGTCGCGGGCGGCGTTTCCTGCCAGCTCGAGAACCTCAGCAGCCAGGTACTCCATGACGGCAGCCAGGTAGACGGGCGCACCGGCTCCGACACGCTGGGCGTAGTTGCCCTTGCGCAGATGACGGTGAATACGGCCGACGGGGAACTGAAGTCCGGCACGCGACGAGCGAGTCTTGGACTTTCCCTTCGCCTTTCCTCCCTTTCCGCGTCCAGACATGATTGTAGAGTTCGGATGATAAACAGAGAATGCCGACGACGCAGCCGCGTCGTCCTTTTATACGACAGCGGCGTGCCGCGCGCCGCGCGCCGCGCAGCCCCACGCGCCAAACGATTGTCGCTCGCAACGACCACGTGACCGTAACGACCCCCCTCGCGACACGGCGCGCGCTATAAAAGCCGCGCAGCTCATCTGCACGCGCCAGTTCTGTGTATTCATACAACGACTACTACAACATGCCTCCCAAAGCAGCATCGAAGGGCGCCAAGAAGGCCGTCAGCAAGGCGAAGACGCCACGCAGCGGTGACAAGAAGCACCGTCGACGAAGGAGGGAAAGCTACGGAATCTACATCTACAAGGTTCTCAAGCAGGTGCACCCTGACACCGGTATCTCGAGCAAGGCAATGAGCATCATGAATTCGTTCGTCAACGACATCTTCGAGCGCATCGCCGCCGAGTCTTCCCGTCTCGCTCACTACAACAAGCGCTCGACGATCACGAGCCGCGAGATCCAGACCGCCGTCCGTCTGCTGCTGCCCGGCGAGCTCGCTAAGCACGCCGTCAGCGAGGGAACCAAGGCCGTCACCAAGTACACGAGCACCCGATAAGCGTTGCAGTTACGCTTCGAAAACAAACGGCTCTTTTCAGAGCCAACCATTTTCTCTCAAAAGAGTAGTGACTATTTGTCGCATTATTTTGTTGTGTGTTTCATTTCGCCGCGTTTACCCATCCATGTGTACACATTCCCTCTAGTTAGTTTTAGTTTCTTGCATGAGTTCTCCCACGCCCCGAATTTCCAACTACGCACCACACGTCTATTAGCAGAAGTTGTCATTGCTAGTGAGACCTGTCCACCCAACACTAGGAAACAACAAGTCCTACAGTTCAACGATAACCAACTGGCTCGCTCCGAATGTTGTCCACGTATCACATTGTGTTGTATGTATATAGCGCCATAGCATGTCAGTCTCTGACCTGTGACTTGTCAACGTAATACCAAACACAATTTCAACAGATAAGGCCTAGTTAATACGTCGGAGAGACAAGCTGCTTTTTTGTCTGGGTACTATCACATCGAATGAAAACGTCCACCTTGTTGGCAGACTATATCGAATTAGCGTTGTCTGGTTGGCACAGCTGTAATTAGTGTCTATTCTTATACTTGAATTATAAGGAACGTGTCGTTCTCACTATCACAAATTGCCACCCAAATACGCCGGTGGAAAGCTAATTGCGCGTGCTCGTTGGTTATAGTTGATTTTATTAAGCCGACAGCTACACCCAGTTGCTGTTAATCGATTCGTAGATCATAGAAGTGTTGAAACAAAGTAGCAAAGTGCCTTGATTATGTGCTAACGCACTTACGGTGGGGTGGGTGAATGGTTGTCGAATGTGCAAGGAACAAATCTTTCTAATGTGTGACAGAGAAGAATGTGTTTTATTTGAATGAATCAAGTAAAATTAATAATGCAGTACAGCAGGAATGTTACAGCAAGTCTTTGAAACCATCGCGAATTCGCCCAGTCTACACAAAACACAAAGCACAAAGGAAACGGTCAGTTGGCAGAATAGTTTGAAAGGGCGCAATCTACCGCGCGCACAGAAAATTGCGGCAACGAATCGCATTACTACGCGGTCCGTGTTTACTCGATAAGCAGCAGCCTACTCTGCGGTCCGTGTTTTCGCCAGGCGTTCTACTCTGAAGTCCGCGCCTTCACACAAAGCCGTGCCCGCGTCTTTCGCGCTATAAAGAGCGGGTGGCGTTTCGAATAAGCATTCGTTGAGCTATCGCATTCGAAAAGCTAAACATGTCTGGTCGCGGCAAAGGAGGAAAGGGTCTTGGAAAGGGTGGCGCTAAGCGTCATCGCAAAGTTTTGCGTGATAACATCCAGGGTATCACCAAGCCGGCAATCCGTCGTCTCGCTCGCCGTGGTGGAGTCAAGCGAATCTCTGGTCTCATCTACGAGGAGACTCGCGGTGTACTCAAGGTCTTCCTCGAGAACGTCATCCGTGATGCCGTCACCTACACCGAGCACGCCAAGCGCAAGACCGTCACCGCCATGGACGTCGTCTACGCACTGAAACGTCAGGGCCGCACCCTGTACGGTTTCGGAGGTTAAATTTCCCCTGTCGGCGACACCGCAACAAACGGCTCTTTTCAGAGCCAACCACGTTTTCACAAAAGAGAATTGCTTGTATCGCATTTGTGCACTGTACTTAACCACCGCATCTTTGGTAACTATCTTTTCATAGATACACACACATGTCCAGCCTATCCACATTTCCCCTATTTCAAAAATACACACGCTCAACACCAAATGTTAGTTTGTCTCGTATAATTATGGTTACACAACTGTTCGTGTAGTCTCCAAACAGCCCTTTCTCGAGCTAACATAATGTCAATCTAACCGATGTAAATTTGGAACAAACGCAATAGCTGAAACGAGTATCTATGAAAGGCAAGTGTAATCATTTGTATAGATCAATGAACAGTCTGTCAAAAATACACACGGCTATTAAGAAGAATGCTAGTAGGGTTGAAAGTTTCTTAAATTTTATCTGCTGTGCGTCCGTATTATACTAAGGTGGGTGGTCCCAGGTATATTTATATCAGACCTGTCCAATGTTAGGTAGATCAATATAATAAGAGGCCGGTCTAATGTTAGCATTTTCTAGACACTTTTCTGTAACGACATTAAATGGGATCAACGATTACAAGTACGTATACACGCTACTTGGGCAGTTGCTAATGGTGCACTTGGAGATTATGTATAATTAACTATTAGTGTTTATTTTAACATTGGGTCTTCAGCAAGTCTGGTACCCTAACTGGCATTATTGTATTCAAATATCTTCTTCTTGCAAATTGTCACTGGCATTCACCACACACACAGCATGTCGGTAAAAGTAAAATCCTGCACGAGGAAATTTTACCTGAACACCTAACCGGAAGGGGCTCGAAATAAGCCGCCCCCCGAAAGGGGCGCCCTTGTTTAGCCCAGCAGTAAGTCGGCATCACCGGCCCATTTTTGCATGGTGCGCACCATTCGTAAATGTCTCGACCAATAGTCACGTTGCAACGTTACCGTGTACCAAACGGAACCCCTAAAACAGTGAGGGAATGTTACTAGTGCGAAGAATTAACGCAAACAACTGTCGAAAATACGATTCATAAAACCGGAAGGGGCTCGAACGAAACTCCGCCCACGAGCGGCAACCAATAGGAGGCGAACACACGCCTGCCGCCAACACGCGACCGCGACACAATAAAAGCTAGGCGCGCTTTTCGAACCGGACACATTTGCAGTGAGAACTCGCATAGTTATCATGGCTCGTACTAAGCAGAGAGATTAATTTTTACGCCCTTTCTACCTAAATTCTTTGTGGAGAAAATGACCGTAAAGTTGGACGACGCCTGGGAAACAGTGTTGGCTACATCAGTAATTTTGTCGGGCCCCCATGAGGGCCGCCCTTACAAGACCGAGGATTTCTTGGTCGGACTAGAGGAAGCCCTAGAAGGCAAGGTAGGAGACCACGTCCTAGCCTTTGGTCCCCTGAATAAAAACCAGGAGTGGCACCTAACCCTATATAATCCAGATTCAAAAGACAAACTGCTCCTGGCTGGGTTTATCACAGCCAAAGGTAAAATCTTCAAAATCCGGTCTTCGGACAACCGACGCTTTACCGCCCGTATTCACTGGGCCCCACCCTTTGCGCCCAACGCCGCCATTTTAAAGGCTTTACTGCCATACGGAGAGGTACAATCGATTAACTTCGAAAGATCCAAATGTTTAGGTTTCGAGTCTGTGTGCACCGGGATCCGCACCGTTGTAATGACTGGCGACAGACGGAAGGTTCCACACCTTATTAATGTCACCAACCCCATTACCTCCGACAGATATGAATTGTTGGTGACTATTGCGGGGAGACCCCCCCCTCTGTCTGAAATGCAGGCAAACCGGTCACTACCGGCGCGCCTGCAAAATGCCATTTTGTAGGCACCACGGAGTCTACGGCCACACAACAGAGAGTTGCGCCTTGGATAAGGCCACGTATGCCACAGCCATGAGGAACAAAAAGGACGATACGGACGACACGGACAGTGACGACGATGAAATGACACCCCGCGACCCCGATGAGAGAAACGCGACAGAGCCAGCCGTGCGTGACCCGGTAAGTAGGGCTTTGTCTAGGGCCTGCCGCACAGTGGCTCAGGACAACGCCCTAAATGAACGGGTAAAGAAAGCCGTATGGGCAATGACGGACGAGGAACGACTCGCTTTTAGAAAGGCGTATAAAGACATGGAAAAATTCGTCAAAACTCAACATGTGTACAGGCCGCCACCACTGGCCACGGTGAGGGACAAGGCGCCCAGGACGGTGGCCCCTGTCTTGGTCCAAGCAGAGGTGCCGGGGGCACTCCCCGGGACCGAGACGGTCGGCGACAACTCCGGACCAGATATTGTCGACCCCCCTCGCCTGGCCGAAGTTGATGTGGCGACGGCAGCTACGCCAGGGACAGGGGTAGCCAGCGTGGCAACGCTCCCGGTCTCCGCTCCGCCTAGCGTGGTTGGTGTCATCTTGACACCTCCCACAGCGGAGGCAGTCGCTGAAAGTGCTCCCGCCAAGCCGCTCCCGGACCACAGCTGTAGCAGTGGGACACTCTCGGTGAGGCCTGCTCAATTACTCAGTAGCGCGCGCAACCGTAGCGGGGCCAATGGGGCCGCGCCCTCATCAGACGATACGTCGTCTGATGAGGAACCTCTACCCCAGTGGAAGTTGGTAAAAAGCAAACGAAGAAAAAAGAGAAAAAACACGGAGATGTCCCCCAGCAACACTGTGTCGGACAATTCGCCTAAATCGGGCTGTCTTGTCATAGTGACAGACAGCAGTTTCGAGACTTTTTAAAGTAAATAATGCAGCTATTGAACATAAATAGCTTAAATTGCCGTGGATTGGGGGATGGGCATAAGCGTCAATTCCTTAGCGAACTTTTTAAGATTACAAAAACTGATATATGCTTTTTACAAGAAACTCACTGTTCTTCTAAATTTATCGGGAATTCATGGGAAAGGTTATGGGGAGGGAAATGTTTTTGGTCCTTCGGTAGTACGCGTTCAAAAGGGGTAGGCATTTGGTTTCGGGATGGGTTAAATTATAAAATATTAAAAGAATCTCGCGACTGTGAAGGTAGACTGTTATCACTGAATGTGCAATTTAACGAACAGCGGTACATTTTAACAAATATATATGCACCGATTACCGCTAAAGAAAGAAAGGCTTTCTTTTCCTCTTTCGCTTATTATCTAAAAGGGAAACACCCGCTTATTTTAGGCGGGGACTTTAATTGTGTAGTAAACAATAATTTAGACAAAAGGGGAGGGAGCGACGTCTATGGGGAATTTGGAAGCGAAAACTTAAAATCAATATGCAGTGACTTTAAACTAGTAGACACTTTCAGAACTAAATTTGGGAATAAAAAAGAATATACTTGGGTAAACTCATTAGGGAATGTCCACGTACGACTTGATCGCATATACGTTTCCAAATCCATCACTAAAGATGTTTCCAACGTTAACCACCTACCCATTCCTCATAAAGTGTCGGACCACGACATGGTCCAGTTGGTATTAAACACCAACGCAACCGGGCACAAAGAAATGGGCCCCGGATTTTGGAAATGCAATGTAAATGTATTGAAAGACACTTATTTTCAGACGGATTTCATCAGGCTTTGGGAAAAATTAGAAAAAAATAATGACCAAAATTTACAGTGGTGGGAAGAATGTAAAGTAAGTTTTAAAAACTTATCATAGCCCATTCTTACCGTTTATCGAGTATTCGGAAAGAAAAACAGAAGGAAGCTCGTTCGAAGCTCAACAAGCTGTTACAAGGGCCAGGGGTAACCACTGACAGGGGGAGAGAAGAAATTATTCAAGCCCAAAATGAGATGGATAAACTATTCGAAGAAATGATAGAAGGCTCCAAAATTAGAGCTAAAGTCAATTACTTAGAAATCAATGAAAAGCCAACCAGATTTTTTCTACAAAGGGAAAAACAACTTGCTTCAAGTAAACATATTAACATCTTAACTAAGAGCGACGGAACAAATGCGGTTAGCAATGCTGAAATCAAGGAAGAGTGTTTATCATTTTATACGAAATTATACCGGCGAGAAGAAGTAGACGATAGTTTGAACCCTTTTTTCTTTGACGAATTACCCTGTTTAAGTGAAGAGTCTGCACTCCGATGTGAAGGGTCAATTACTATTGACGAATGCGAAAAGGCCATTAAACAGATGTCGAATTTTAAGACGCCGGGTCTGGATGGCTTACCTAAAGAGTTTTATGCCTTTGCTTTCAAGTACATTGGAAAGGCATTTGTACGTTTCTTAAATCGATGTTGTTGTGAAGGGTTGCTGCCTCCTTCACAACGGCAAGGTCTTATTACCCTAATCTGTAAAGACCCCGCCAATGCGGATACGTTAAAAAATTGGCGACCAATTTCACTTGATTACAAGATATTATCCAAAGTGCTTACCCTAAGATTACGGAAAATAATAGGTGAAATAATACAACCAGACCAAACCTGTTCCATACCCGGGAGAACCATACAAGATAATGTACACCTAATCAGAAACCTCGTGGAATACACAAATGATAAAAACATGCCAGCTGCGATTATTTCTCTGGACCAGTCCAAAGCATTCGATAGGGTATCACACGAATATTTGTTCAATGTGCTGCGTACCTTTGGATTTAAGTCCCATTTTATATCACTTGTTAAATTATTGTATACAGACGTAGAATCGAGAGTTCTGGTTAATGGTTATATTTCAAACGAACTCCCCGTACAGCGCAGTGTACGACAAGGATGCAGCCTCTCGCCTTTATTGTATGTGTTGTGTATAGAACCCTTTGCTCATAGGATTCGTATGGATCCTATGATCAAAGGGATCCCATTACCAGGTACAACTGAAACTGCAAAAATTTGTCAATATGCAGACGACACTAACTTGTTTATCAGCGACACAAGATCGGTCAAGTATATTCTAACATTAGTGAACTTATACGAAAAGGTATCCGGTGCTAGTCTCAATAAGGATAAAACATTTGGGATGTGGTTGGGACGCTGGCGAGGGTGTTCAGAAGAACCGGGTGGCCTAAAATGGAGCAGTGACTTCCATACATTTTACGGTGTGTACATAGGTACGACAGGCGCCGATAATAAGACTTGGGGGAAAGTCATTTCTAAATTTGAAAAATGCGTGAACCTATATAGCAGGAGGGAATTATCATTTAGGGGGAAAAGCGTTATACTGCAAACTGTGTTGTGCAGCTCTATCTGGTATATAGGGAGTCTTACATCAATGCCAAAAAATGTGGGGAAAAAATTGAACAAATTGGCATTTACTTTTCTTTGGAATAACAAACCCGAAGCTTTGAAAAGAGAATCACTATTAAACACATACGCGGACGGAGGACTTAATATCGTAGATATTAAAACTAAAATAGAATCTCTATTTGTCAAACAAGTTTTGCAATTAATTAAAGAGCATAGGGCCAAGTGGACCTTCTTAGCAGTGTATTGGTTGGGTATACACCTCAGAGAGTATGTAGCCTCCTTTGCCTCATTATCCATTCCGCATGCAGAACAAATACCCAAGTACTACTATAACGCCCTAAGAGTATTTCGTACGTTTGTGCACATGGTCCCAGATTTTATGGGCCGACAATCTGTGACAACAAAGTTTATTTATGGCAAACTAATACAACGAAAACAAATCAAACCAAGAGTCACCAGGATATATCCTACAATTGTCTTTGCCGAAACGTGGAAATGGGTGCAATGCGCTTTTGTAGATCCCCGTTATAGGGACCTGGCATGGAGAATAGCGCACCAGATAATACCTACCCAAAGTTTGCTATATAAATACAATATATCTAGAAACATCAAATGTTATTTATGTAAAACGCAACCAGAAACCATTACACATTTATTCTATGAATGCCGTACTCTCAGGGGGTTATGGTCTTTCGTGGAAACGACACTTTTCCATCTAACAGGATGCCAGGTTACCATTACCCTTAATGCAATAAGGTTTCATATTTTTCAAAAAAATAATAACAATGATAACAATGATATGTTGATCCTTCTGATTAATTTATTAAAATATTGCATCTGGACTATGCGCAATCTAAGCAAACACGAACACAAAAAAGTGACAACGCTGAACGTTAAGACGATGTTCATAAGTAGCCTGACACTGCGAATTCAGGCTGATTTCAACCGTTTAGAAAGACACATTTTCAATAAGTATTGGTGTCGAGACAGCGCCTTAGTGCGAGTTGAAGGAAATTCAATTAAAATTCTGCTGCGCCTCCACCCACCTTAAATTTCATTGTGCTTGTTCACGAGTTATGCAATGTCATCCATGCTCAACTTCAGCAACTATTCCAAATTAATCCATATGTTTTAGAATTCTATCATTAGAACACGTTAAATGCGCCACCTTTGAGTTTCTCTAGTAACGCCACGTGGAAAACGATCAGAGAACCGCCAAGTGACAACCCGGTCCGGCCGAGACGGCACAGTCCAATATGCACGTAGACATGTGACACGGCGAACAGCGAGACGACGCAGCTGACCATCTTAACACCTCGAGCGGTATGCCTGCACAGCGATGCGCCTTCTTCCAACGCCCTGCATAGACCGTGAACGCTAGTGCTCAACGCCGTCGCCCCACTACGTCGTCGCCTTATCGACGACCAACACTCGCGTGGACTACACCACAAGAACAACTCGAGAACCCGACAACAGCGAATCGTGCGCGGACAGCCACTCTCTGCCGTGGCTCACGACCGTCGCACTTTACAACATTACGTAACATGTACGAGAGCGCCAGCGACCGACGTCGCTTCTTTGTTTCGGCCGCATCTTCTCACACCTCGAAGTGTATTTACAAATACGCCGAACGCTGTATACAGTGCTAGTCGGATTGCGAACTTCTTCTCTTTTCATCTGCCCTTTTACATAATTGTGTGAAAGGAACTTTATTATACAATAGAATAATGTTTATTACAATATATGAAAAATGTGTACATATTCAACCATGCGGACACTTGAAACAAAAAGCTACATGACGACCAACATGAGGAGAGACCTTTTACGGACACTAGTCTGCCAGGCTGCAGCATCAGTCTTACAGTCAACTTGTATATATATGTGTATATATATATATATATATATAACCTACACTTATGTGATACGGGGGTATAACATACACAAAAGCCGGCCTGCCTTTCAATGCCAATACGGCATTACGTTTTCTCTTTCTTCCAAAGATATGCATGTTTTCGATAGCCTTTATAGTACAGGCATATAGACCTGCATGTATATAAACATGTCAAAAGCGCATAGATGAGTGTCTACTCGCGTATGCACATGCTGGCGAATGTTTATTTACAAAAAGTTCAACTCCAGATATGGTAGGACATATCCTTGTATCTGCATCACGCCTGTCATATCATCTCATCGTGTCAGGGCTGGTGAGGACTTTTCCCTTGGAGGAGGGTCTACCCTCGCCGGCTCTACACTATGCCTACTGGAGAGGCCGTAAGAAGCCCGTAAGCTACACTCCACATATTGTCATCAGTCACGCCATCAATGTAAGGATCGACGGGGAGCCAAAACCCCCATAAGTCCGACACTCGCAACAGAGAACGGATAAATATATGCCAAGTCGAGAGTTGAACCAAAATTAAAACCCTTCTGAAAATAATTTGCTACAATTTCACGGCAGGCTAGTTTTTTTTACCTATAACCCGATATCGACTATATGTCTTGTGTCAATTAGTCTCTAATCAGGTGTTTTAAGCCTTTTGTATTTGCCGTTAGTGTTTTTCTGTTGTTGTGCAACCTTTACCGTGTATATATCTGACAACAATATGAATAAACACGTTCAAAGACAAAAAAAAAAAAAGTACTAAGCAGACAGCTCGTAAGTCGACCGGTGGCAAGGCCCCGAGGAAGCAGTTGGCGACCAAGGCCGCCCGCAAAAGCGCACCGGCTACCGGTGGAGTGAAGAAGCCTCATCGATACAGGCCTGGTACCGTCGCTCTTCGTGAGATCCGTCGTTACCAGAAGAGCACCGAGCTGCTCATCCGCAAGCTGCCCTTCCAGCGCTTGGTACGTGAAATCGCACAGGACTTCAAGACCGATCTGCGTTTCCAGAGCTCGGCCGTCATGGCCCTGCAGGAGGCTAGCGAGGCTTACTTGGTCGGTCTTTTCGAAGACACGAACTTGTGCGCCATCCACGCCAAGCGGGTCACCATCATGCCGAAAGACATCCAGCTGGCCCGACGAATCCGTGGCGAGCGTGCTTAAACGTGCATACGACTCATCCGAATCACAAACGGCTCTTTTCAGAGCCAACCACTTTCTCGCAAGAGAGTATGCTACCTCCGTTTTTCATGTTCAATATGTTCAATATTCATTGTACAGCTCTCTAAAAATAAAAAATATGTAGGAAAAAGATTGTCACAAAATAAAAATTAAGTTCAATGTATATTATATAACCACACAAAAGGCAAATCTTTTAGCATCAATATCACTTGTTTTACATTCTAATTGGTGTTGTTTGTATTTTCGTAGATACTTGCCAGATATACGTAATTTTTGTACGATGTACCCTGACTGACAACACACTTGCACAATGCTAATCAATAAGTTCAGCCAGTTAAGGCTGACATATCTAGTTTGCGCATTCACGTCGTTGCTTAGTTTTCCTCACTGCTAATTCGTCTCACGTTGCGCAAGGCTGCACCAGTCGCCAGTTCAAAAGCAGCACAATCATAATTATAATATTATGTTAGGAGGCTTTCAGTGAATAGCCTAGAATACATATTGACAGCTGTCAATTTACGTGTTGCCTAGTAATTTCCTTCCCCATAACATGTGCCAGGTGATACGTTGAAACACACTTTATTGTGCACCATTTCGAAGCTTGTTTAAAAGATTAATAATTCTGAGGGCATGTCTCCGGAAGCCCCATTACATCGCATTGCGCCTTCAGCGCTTGCTCAGCTCACCTTACCATCTCGCCGATTATTTTACTCAGGTGAAACACTGATGGATGTTGTTGAGAATACGATGATTAAGCGTTTTAATGACACAATTCAGCTATACACATGTCGACTAGTATTTGTCAAAGCCGTGTTGCTACTATTACCACGAAGACGTGCTAGTACTTTGGGATAGAGGGTCGAGATTTGCATGTTTACCTAATCATCAAAACGACCGTTTACTGCCGCCAGACTTCTCCTCACTTGCCCTATATGCACATACACGCAGGAGGTTAAATGCAAATTCCTATGAAGACTAAAATTCACAAAACAAACTCGTGCTAGCTAAACACGCCGACAAATTCATTCTATCTGCAGCGACAACGCGTAGTTCAGCGATTGTTGTAACATCGGTATTTTGTCGCTCGGCGAAGCTATAATAAAAATGTATAAATGAGCTTCAGAAATTCTGCTTTATAAAACCAAATGCCACTGATATCGAGATGCGGGCGATGTTGTTTTGTGAAATTTATTTGATTGAATAATGGAAGCGACTTGATTATGTAAACCTAATGCGAGTGTGTATATAAGGTATGTAAGGAGGAGCTTGGTGGCGACTGTGAGCTGTCGTTTTCAGGGTTACGTCGGAGAGAACAAGATCGCCGAGAAAAAACTAAACTAACAGTTCGTGCACGTGACTGGGTGCTTTAAAATGTGCTGTTTGTAGCGTTTGAACAGATACGGATTGTTATGGTTATGTGTGTTACCAAAGAAACAAAACTGCCATCCATTATAAACGGACAGGCAAAGTAAAAGGACGTGAAAGAGAGAAAACAGCGCGATAACAACAACGAGTAGCAGAAACTCCTCTGTGAGGATGTGGTTGGCTCTGAAAAGAACCGTTTGTTTTTGTTTTGAGACCGAGTGTCGTCTAGTGGGCCTTCTGGGTCTTTTTCGGCAGAAGCACCGCCTGGATGTTGGGCAGTACACCACCCTGGGCGATGGTGACGCCGGACAGGAGCTTGTTCAACTCCTCGTCGTTGCGGATGGCGAGCTGCAAGTGACGGGGGATGATCCTCGACTTCTTGTTGTCGCGGGCGGCGTTTCCTGCCAGCTCGAGGACCTCAGCTGCCAGATACTATGACTGGCAGCTGAGATAGACGGGCGCACCGGCTCCGACGCGCTGGGCGTAGTTGCCCTTGCGCAGATGACGGTGAATACGACCGACGGGGAACTGAAGTCCGGCACGCGACGAGCGAGTCTTGGACTTTCCCTTCGCCTTTCCTCCTTTACCGCGTCCAGACATGACTGTTGTGATCTGATGAAAAACAAGAGAATGCCGTAGCCGCCGCCGATTCGACTTTTATACTACAGCGGCGTGCCGAGCTGAGCGACGCGCGCCAAACGATCACCGCTCGCAACGACCACGTGACCGTAACGACCCCCTCGCCACACGTCGCGCGCTATAAAAGCGGCGCGGTCGATGTGCGCCGGCAGTTCTCTGTATTCGTACAACGACTAATTACAACATGCCTCCTAAAGCAGCATCGAAGGGCGCCAAGAAGGCCGTCAGCAAGGCGAAGACGCCACGCAGCGGTGACAAGAAGCACCGTCGACGAAGGAGGGAGAGCTACGGAATCTACATCTACAAGGTTCTGAAGCAGGTGCACCCCGATACCGGTATCTCGAGCAAGGCAATGAGCATCATGAATTCGTTCGTGAATGACATCTTCGAGCGCATCGCCGCCGAGTCGTCCCGTCTCGCTCACTACAACAAGCGCTCGACGATCACGAGCCGCGAGATCCAGACCGCCGTCCGTCTGCTGCTGCCCGGCGAGCTCGCTAAGCACGCCGTCAGCGAGGGAACGAAGGCCGTCACCAAGTACACGAGCACCCGCTAAGCGTTGCGATTACGCCACAAAAACAAACGGCTCTTTTCAGAGCCAACCATTTATTCACAAAAGAGTACTGACTATTTGTCGCAATGTTGTGTATGTAAACTATTGTACACATTCCCATGGCCGCATATCCTCACATCGCATCGCATCGCATCGCATCGCATCGCATCGCATCGCACGCACAACTTATGCATTAATGTCGGAATGTATTTTATCACAACAGCGATTCAATGCGCGCCTTCTTCCTCACGCAAATTCCCAGCACCTTGCGAATTACTCATCCAAGTATGCCCCTTATTTAGCTGAGCAGTTGTTTTCGGTCCATCACGAGATATGTATGAAGTCCGAGCTTTTTAATGCGAAGGTTTGCTTGTTGCTTGCGTCGAAATGCGAATGCTTCTTTGTCTTACGTGTATTGTTGATGATGATAATAATAGCCTTTATAATAAAACCGTGTAAGCGTGAATGTCAACAAGTTTATTTTCAATAATAACTTGCAAAATGAAAACACTTTATTCTCAAAACCTATCTGTACAATACGCGAAATTAATGCGTCTAAACACATATGTAACAATGTTACCAGTTGCACGTGTCATGCCGAGTTGCTACCAAAATGTCCCAATTTTCACGGTAGCATTCCGTGATGTATTTTCCAATAAAGCGACACACACATATTCAGAAAACCACCCTCCCTTGCGTGGTTCAATTAAACCCACCTCGACTTTAAGTGATGTTATAATGAATTTCTTGTTAATATTCGAATCAACGAAACACTTCTTGCCAATGCTTAGTTGATCAGTGTACTATTTGTGAGTGATTCACTGAGGGGATTAACGGGGGTAGATGAATTGCTTTCGTGATCTGCTCGACTCAGTGGACAGTGGACACAGGGCAGACAGTGGCCAGTTGCCAATTGCTACTGAAGCCTGTCTTATTGCCATGTGTGAAAAAGAATGCTGGCTGGTGAATGGTTCATAGAAACATTGAGCTCCTTTGGCCAGGCAGTGTCCAGTTGGATAACAATTCGATTTGCAATATGCCAACATTTGATACGCATTCGATGACACATTTGAACAAAGGAAACTGTTGGTCGGCGGTAAATTTTAAACGCGCGCGTAAACTACCACGTACACAAAAAAGCGGGCGGGCGGGCGGCAGAGCACGTACTACTGCGCGGTCCGTGTTTGCACAATAATCACTCTGGTATCCTACTCTGCAGTCCGTGTCTACAGTTGAGTTCTACTCTGAGGTCCGTGTCGCCACACAAAGCCATCGCAAGAAGGCGCGCTTTTCGGCTATAAAGGTCGGCGGCGGTTTGTGTAATCATTCGTTGAGCTATCGCATTCGAAAAGCTAAACATGTCTGGTCGCGGCAAAGGAGGAAAGGGTCTTGGAAAGGGTGGCGCTAAGCGTCATCGCAAAGTTTTGCGTGATAACATCCAGGGTATCACCAAGCCGGCAATCCGTCGTCTCGCTCGCCGTGGTGGAGTCAAGCGAATCTCGGGTCTCATCTACGAGGAGACTCGCGGTGTACTCAAGGTCTTCCTCGAGAACGTCATCCGTGATGCCGTCACTTACACCGAGCACGCCAAGCGCAAGACCGTCACCGCCATGGACGTCGTCTACGCACTGAAACGTCAGGGCCGCACCCTGTACGGTTTCGGCGGTTAGATTCTCCCTGTCGGCACTTCCGCAACAAACGGCTCTTTTCAGAGCCAACCACATTTTCACAAAAGAGAGTTGCCTTTGTCGCATTGTGCTTTGTCTAATTAGAGTCGCAGATTAGTCTTCAGAATATTCCGAGATCGTCCTTTTTACATCACAATTTCGAGTAAATTCACATGCCCCGTATGCTGATCCTATCATGTTTGACGTGTCGCTGCTCAAAAATTCACTGGTTTATTATAGGAAACATACTATAGCTTACTATTGTAAAAATACAATGTTTTACTGGAACACTTAATCATGATAAATACTTCATTATAAGATTTCTTATGGTGGTGGTGTTGTGATAACAATTTCTATACTACAATTCGCCACCAATTACGTAGTATTCCACGAGAAACTCCCCCAGTACACTCTAGCGGCCTGGTCACACAGTGGCGCCCCTATCCCAGTTTCAAGCCTATACACAGCTAGGATTAGTAGTAACCGGTTTATTTTTCATGACAGAATCCCTACACAATCAAACAATGTATTGCATACTCTCTGTCTGTGTCTGTGTGGCAGCATTTCGTTCGTTGTTTTTTGTTGCCAAAACGACTTTTGTGATCGACAATATAGCCGAATGTTTACATTAGAACGCTTACATATCGTAGTAATCATTCTAATCATAACGGCTTCCATCACGTACATCACCGAAAAAGTTACGTTAACGACTCTTTCTATCACATAGGCCTGCTGCTCGACACTCACGTTTATCAACAGTCTTTTTTGTTTTAAGTCACGGGGCAACGTAAACAGTTGCATGAATGCGCGCACCGATAATCGTAATCCATAATAGGGATAGCTGTCGATATGTACTCTATATATCACTATTATTTATTTCACATAAATGTTCACTGATTCACATAGTCATAGCACCATGTGTATTCAATACTAGTCTATGTTGCTGTTCAATACACGAAAATGCAAAATGGAAGTTAACATAAACATTCAACATCATACATAATATTATATGTTAATAATTATAGTGTAATGTAACGTAAAACTGTAAAATAAATGAGATACATAAATAGATTAATATGTCTAAAACATATGCACATAACGGACACAAAATTAATACGTTTTATTATAGTATTTATACATGCTGTCACAAGTACAACGGTTTCTAGTGCTTTCGTTAAGTGACAGATGTACACAAGAGTGTTCCTTGTGTTATTCACACCTCTGATTGTTGGATTGCTTTAATCCACTGGTGTTGTGGTGCCACTCAGCTCGGATTCTGAGGATGTTAATTGGCGCCATAGAAGTTGTGTATTTATTTTATGTGTTGTCTATTGAAAGTGTCCCGTACTGTAGCATTATTATCGTGTTGGCAAAAAGCAAAGGTTCGCACGAACCACTAACCGGAAGGGGCTCGAAATAAGCCGCCCCCCGAAATCGACGCTCTTGGTTACTCAGGCGGCAAGTCGCTGTCCACAGTATATTTGTGCGTGGTGCGCACCATTCGTAAGTTTCTCGTACGAGTGTTGTATCGCAAGCGTATCGTGTACAGTACATTTCTGCAAAAACGTCCATTAAGTGTTACCTTTGTGCACAATTAAGGCAAAAAACTGTCGAAAAGCCCATTCGTGAGACCGGAAGGGGCTCGAACGAAACTCCGCCCACAAGCGGTAACCAATCGGAGGCGGTCACAGGCCTGCCGCCAAGAAACGACGGCGACACAATAAAAGCTAGGCGCGCTATTCGAACTGAACACATTTGCAGTCAGTACTCGAATCGTGATCATGGCTCGTACTAAGCAGGCGGATTTCATCAGGCTTTGGGAAAAATTAGAAAAAAATAATGACCAAAATTTACAGTGGTGGGAAGAATGTAAAGTAAGTTTTAAAAAACTTATCATAGCCCATTCTTACCGTTTATCGAGTATTCGGAAAGAAAAACAGAAGGAAGCTCGTTCGAAGCTCAACAAGCTGTTACAAGGGCCAGGGGTAACCACTGACAGGGGGAGAGAAGAAATTATTCAAGCCCAAAATGAGATGGATAAACTATTCGAAGAAATGATAGAAGGCTCCAAAATTAGAGCTAAAGTCAATTACTTAGAAATCAATGAAAAGCCAACCAGATTTTTTCTACAAAGGGAAAAACAACTTGCTTCAAGTAAACATATTAACATCTTAACTAAGAGCGACGGAACAAATGCGGTTAGCAATGCTGAAATCAAGGAAGAGTGTTTATCATTTTATACGAAATTATACCGGCGAGAAGAAGTAGACGATAGTTTGAACCCTTTTTTCTTTGACGAATTACCCTGTTTAAGTGAAGAGTCTGCACTCCGATGTGAAGGGTCAATTACTATTGACGAATGCGAAAAGGCCATTAAACAGATGTCGAATTTTAAGACGCCGGGTCTGGATGGCTTACCTAAAGAGTTTTATGCCTTTGCTTTCAAGTACATTGGAAAGGCATTTGTACGTTTCTTAAATCGATGTTGTTGTGAAGGGTTGCTGCCTCCTTCACAACGGCAAGGTCTTATTACCCTAATCTGTAAAGACCCCGCCAATGCGGATACGTTAAAAAATTGGCGACCAATTTCACTTTTAAACACTGATTACAAGATATTATCCAAAGTGCTTACCCTAAGATTACGGAAAATAATAGGTGAAATAATACAACCAGACCAAACCTGTTCCATACCCGGGAGAACCATACAAGATAATGTACACCTAATCAGAAACCTCGTGGAATACACAAATGATAAAAACATGCCAGCTGCGATTATTTCTCTGGACCAGTCCAAAGCATTCGATAGGGTATCACACGAATATTTGTTCAATGTGCTGCGTACCTTTGGATTTAAGTCCCATTTTATATCACTTGTTAAATTATTGTATACAGACGTAGAATCGAGAGTTCTGGTTAATGGTTATATTTCAAACGAACTCCCCGTACAGCGCAGTGTACGACAAGGATGCAGCCTCTCGCCTTTATTGTATGTGTTGTGTATAGAACCCTTTGCTCATAGGATTCGTATGGATCCTATGATCAAAGGGATCCCATTACCAGGTACAACTGAAACTGCAAAAATTTGTCAATATGCAGACGACACTAACTTGTTTATCAGCGACACAAGATCGGTCAAGTATATTCTAACATTAGTGAACTTATACGAAAAGGTATCCGGTGCTAGTCTCAATAAGGATAAAACATTTGGGATGTGGTTGGGACGCTGGCGAGGGTGTTCAGAAGAACCGGGTGGCCTAAAATGGAGCAGTGACTTCCATACATTTTACGGTGTGTACATAGGTACGACAGGCGCCGATAATAAGACTTGGGGGAAAGTCATTTCTAAATTTGAAAAATGCGTGAACCTATATAGCAGGAGGGAATTATCATTTAGGGGGAAAAGCGTTATACTGCAAACTGTGTTGTGCAGCTCTATCTGGTATATAGGGAGTCTTACATCAATGCCAAAAAATGTGGGGAAAAAATTGAACAAATTGGCATTTACTTTTCTTTGGAATAACAAACCCGAAGCTTTGAAAAGAGAATCACTATTAAACACATACGCGGACGGAGGACTTAATATCGTAGATATTAAAACTAAAATAGAATCTCTATTTGTCAAACAAGTTTTGCAATTAATTAAAGAGCATAGGGCCAAGTGGACCTTCTTAGCAGTGTATTGGTTGGGTATACACCTCAGAGAGTATGTAGCCTCCTTTGCCTCATTATCCATTCCGCATGCAGAACAAATACCCAAGTACTACTATAACGCCCTAAGAGTATTTCGTACGTTTGTGCACATGGTCCCAGATTTTATGGGCCGACAATCTGTGACAACAAAGTTTATTTATGGCAAACTAATACAACGAAAACAAATCAAACCAAGAGTCACCAGGATATATCCTACAATTGTCTTTGCCGAAACGTGGAAATGGGTGCAATGCGCTTTTGTAGATCCCCGTTATAGGGACCTGGCATGGAGAATAGCGCACCAGATAATACCTACCCAAAGTTTGCTATATAAATACAATATATCTAGAAACATCAAATGTTATTTATGTAAAACGCAACCAGAAACCATTACACATTTATTCTATGAATGCCGTACTCTCAGGGGGTTATGGTCTTTCGTGGAAACGACACTTTTCCATCTAACAGGATGCCAGGTTACCATTACCCTTAATGCAATAAGGTTTCATATTTTTCAAAAAAATAATAACAATGATAACAATGATATGTTGATCCTTCTGATTAATTTATTAAAATATTGCATCTGGACTATGCGCAATCTAAGCAAACACGAACACAAAAAAGTGACAACGCTGAACGTTAAGACGATGTTCATAAGTAGCCTGACACTGCGAATTCAGGCTGATTTCAACCGTTTAGAAAGACACATTTTCAATAAGTATTGGTGTCGAGACAGCGCCTTAGTGCGAGTTGAAGGAAATTCAATTAAAATTCTGCTGCGCCTCCACCCACCTTAAATTTCATTGTGCTTGTTCACGAGTTATGCAATGTCATCCATGCTCAACTTCAGCAACTATTCCAAATTAATCCATATGTTTTAGAATTCTATCATTAGAACACGTTAAATGCGCCACCTTTGAGTTTCTCTAGTAACGCCACGTGGAAAACGATCAGAGAACCGCCAAGTGACAACCCGGTCCGGCCGAGACGGCACAGTCCAATATGCACGTAGACATGTGACACGGCGAACAGCGAGACGACGCAGCTGACCATCTTAACACCTCGAGCGGTATGCCTGCACAGCGATGCGCCTTCTTCCAACGCCCTGCATAGACCGTGAACGCTAGTGCTCAACGCCGTCGCCCCACTACGTCGTCGCCTTATCGACGACCAACACTCGCGTGGACTACACCACAAGAACAACTCGAGAACCCGACAACAGCGAATCGTGCGCGGACAGCCACTCTCTGCCGTGGCTCACGACCGTCGCACTTTACAACATTACGTAACATGTACGAGAGCGCCAGCGACCGACGTCGCTTCTTTGTTTCGGCCGCATCTTCTCACACCTCGAAGTGTATTTACAAATACGCCGAACGCTGTATACAGTGCTAGTCGGATTGCGAACTTCTTCTCTTTTCATCTGCCCTTTTACATAATTGTGTGAAAGGAACTTTATTATACAATAGAATAATGTTTATTACAATATATGAAAAATGTGTACATATTCAACCATGCGGACACTTGAAACAAAAAGCTACATGACGACCAACATGAGGAGAGACCTTTTACGGACACTAGTCTGCCAGGCTGCAGCATCAGTCTTACAGTCAACTTGTATATATATGTGTATATATATATATATATATATAACCTACACTTATGTGATACGGGGGTATAACATACACAAAAGCCGGCCTGCCTTTCAATGCCAATACGGCATTACGTTTTCTCTTTCTTCCAAAGATATGCATGTTTTCGATAGCCTTTATAGTACAGGCATATAGACCTGCATGTATATAAACATGTCAAAAGCGCATAGATGAGTGTCTACTCGCGTATGCACATGCTGGCGAATGTTTATTTACAAAAAGTTCAACTCCAGATATGGTAGGACATATCCTTGTATCTGCATCACGCCTGTCATATCATCTCATCGTGTCAGGGCTGGTGAGGACTTTTCCCTTGGAGGAGGGTCTACCCTCGCCGGCTCTACACTATGCCTACTGGAGAGGCCGTAAGAAGCCCGTAAGCTACACTCCACATATTGTCATCAGTCACGCCATCAATGTAAGGATCGACGGGGAGCCAAAACCCCCATAAGTCCGACACTCGCAACAGAGAACGGATAAATATATGCCAAGTCGAGAGTTGAACCAAAATTAAAACCCTTCTGAAAATAATTTGCTACAATTTCACGGCAGGCTAGTTTTTTTTACCTATAACCCGATATCGACTATATGTCTTGTGTCAATTAGTCTCTAATCAGGTGTTTTAAGCCTTTTGTATTTGCCGTTAGTGTTTTTCTGTTGTTGTGCAACCTTTACCGTGTATATATCTGACAACAATATGAATAAACACGTTCAAAGACAAAAAAAAAAAAAGTACTAAGCAGACAGCTCGTAAGTCGACCGGTGGCAAGGCCCCGAGGAAGCAGTTGGCGACCAAGGCCGCCCGCAAAAGCGCACCGGCTACCGGTGGAGTGAAGAAGCCTCATCGATACAGGCCTGGTACCGTCGCTCTTCGTGAGATCCGTCGTTACCAGAAGAGCACCGAGCTGCTCATCCGCAAGCTGCCCTTCCAGCGCTTGGTACGTGAAATCGCACAGGACTTCAAGACCGATCTGCGTTTCCAGAGCTCGGCCGTCATGGCCCTGCAGGAGGCTAGCGAGGCTTACTTGGTCGGTCTTTTCGAAGACACGAACTTGTGCGCCATCCACGCCAAGCGGGTCACCATCATGCCGAAAGACATCCAGCTGGCCCGACGAATCCGTGGCGAGCGTGCTTAAACGTGCATACGACTCATCCGAATCACAAACGGCTCTTTTCAGAGCCAACCACTTTCTCGCAAGAGAGTATGCTACCTCCGTTTTTCATGTTCAATATGTTCAATATTCATTGTACAGCTCTCTAAAAATAAAAAATATGTAGGAAAAAGATTGTCACAAAATAAAAATTAAGTTCAATGTATATTATATAACCACACAAAAGGCAAATCTTTTAGCATCAATATCACTTGTTTTACATTCTAATTGGTGTTGTTTGTATTTTCGTAGATACTTGCCAGATATACGTAATTTTTGTACGATGTACCCTGACTGACAACACACTTGCACAATGCTAATCAATAAGTTCAGCCAGTTAAGGCTGACATATCTAGTTTGCGCATTCACGTCGTTGCTTAGTTTTCCTCACTGCTAATTCGTCTCACGTTGCGCAAGGCTGCACCAGTCGCCAGTTCAAAAGCAGCACAATCATAATTATAATATTATGTTAGGAGGCTTTCAGTGAATAGCCTAGAATACATATTGACAGCTGTCAATTTACGTGTTGCCTAGTAATTTCCTTCCCCATAACATGTGCCAGGTGATACGTTGAAACACACTTTATTGTGCACCATTTCGAAGCTTGTTTAAAAGATTAATAATTCTGAGGGCATGTCTCCGGAAGCCCCATTACATCGCATTGCGCCTTCAGCGCTTGCTCAGCTCACCTTACCATCTCGCCGATTATTTTACTCAGGTGAAACACTGATGGATGTTGTTGAGAATACGATGATTAAGCGTTTTAATGACACAATTCAGCTATACACATGTCGACTAGTATTTGTCAAAGCCGTGTTGCTACTATTACCACGAAGACGTGCTAGTACTTTGGGATAGAGGGTCGAGATTTGCATGTTTACCTAATCATCAAAACGACCGTTTACTGCCGCCAGACTTCTCCTCACTTGCCCTATATGCACATACACGCAGGAGGTTAAATGCAAATTCCTATGAAGACTAAAATTCACAAAACAAACTCGTGCTAGCTAAACACGCCGACAAATTCATTCTATCTGCAGCGACAACGCGTAGTTCAGCGATTGTTGTAACATCGGTATTTTGTCGCTCGGCGAAGCTATAATAAAAATGTATAAATGAGCTTCAGAAATTCTGCTTTATAAAACCAAATGCCACTGATATCGAGATGCGGGCGATGTTGTTTTGTGAAATTTATTTGATTGAATAATGGAAGCGACTTGATTATGTAAACCTAATGCGAGTGTGTATATAAGGTATGTAAGGAGGAGCTTGGTGGCGACTGTGAGCTGTCGTTTTCAGGGTTACGTCGGAGAGAACAAGATCGCCGAGAAAAAACTAAACTAACAGTTCGTGCACGTGACTGGGTGCTTTAAAATGTGCTGTTTGTAGCGTTTGAACAGATACGGATTGTTATGGTTATGTGTGTTACCAAAGAAACAAAACTGCCATCCATTATAAACGGACAGGCAAAGTAAAAGGACGTGAAAGAGAGAAAACAGCGCGATAACAACAACGAGTAGCAGAAACTCCTCTGTGAGGATGTGGTTGGCTCTGAAAAGAACCGTTTGTTTTTGTTTTGAGACCGAGTGTCGTCTAGTGGGCCTTCTGGGTCTTTTTCGGCAGAAGCACCGCCTGGATGTTGGGCAGTACACCACCCTGGGCGATGGTGACGCCGGACAGGAGCTTGTTCAACTCCTCGTCGTTGCGGATGGCGAGCTGCAAGTGACGGGGGATGATCCTCGACTTCTTGTTGTCGCGGGCGGCGTTTCCTGCCAGCTCGAGGACCTCAGCTGCCAGATACTCCATGACGGCAGCGAGATAGACGGGCGCACCGGCTCCGACGCGCTGGGCGTAGTTGCCCTTGCGCAGATGACGGTGAATACGACCGACGGGGAACTGAAGTCCGGCACGCGACGAGCGAGTCTTGGACTTTCCCTTCGCCTTTCCTCCTTTACCGCGTCCAGACATGACTGTTGTGATCTGATGAAAAACAAGAGAATGCCGTAGCCGCCGCCGATTCGACTTTTATACTACAGCGGCGTGCCGAGCTGAGCGACGCGCGCCAAACGATCACCGCTCGCAACGACCACGTGACCGTAACGACCCCCTCGCCACACGTCGCGCGCTATAAAAGCGGCGCGGTCGATGTGCGCCGGCAGTTCTCTGTATTCGTACAACGACTAATTACAACATGCCTCCTAAAGCAGCATCGAAGGGCGCCAAGAAGGCCGTCAGCAAGGCGAAGACGCCACGCAGCGGTGACAAGAAGCACCGTCGACGAAGGAGGGAGAGCTACGGAATCTACATCTACAAGGTTCTGAAGCAGGTGCACCCCGATACCGGTATCTCGAGCAAGGCAATGAGCATCATGAATTCGTTCGTGAATGACATCTTCGAGCGCATCGCCGCCGAGTCGTCCCGTCTCGCTCACTACAACAAGCGCTCGACGATCACGAGCCGCGAGATCCAGACCGCCGTCCGTCTGCTGCTGCCCGGCGAGCTCGCTAAGCACGCCGTCAGCGAGGGAACGAAGGCCGTCACCAAGTACACGAGCACCCGCTAAGCGTTGCGATTACGCCACAAAAACAAACGGCTCTTTTCAGAGCCAACCATTTATTCACAAAAGAGTACTGACTATTTGTCGCAATGTTGTGTATGTAAACTATTGTACACATTCCCATGGCCGCATATCCTCACATCGCATCGCATCGCATCGCATCGCATCGCATCGCATCGCACGCACAACTTATGCATTAATGTCGGAATGTATTTTATCACAACAGCGATTCAATGCGCGCCTTCTTCCTCACGCAAATTCCCAGCACCTTGCGAATTACTCATCCAAGTATGCCCCTTATTTAGCTGAGCAGTTGTTTTCGGTCCATCACGAGATATGTATGAAGTCCGAGCTTTTTAATGCGAAGGTTTGCTTGTTGCTTGCGTCGAAATGCGAATGCTTCTTTGTCTTACGTGTATTGTTGATGATGATAATAATAGCCTTTATAATAAAACCGTGTAAGCGTGAATGTCAACAAGTTTATTTTCAATAATAACTT
>CAXIVS010000040.1:5000-7500 GCA_964035775.1 Osedax frankpressi
AGTTAGGTTCGCCTAATTAATTCGTTGCCTATATGCGAAATCAAAATAGTTTTCTCTTCGATTAGTTAGGTTTGCCTAATTAATTATTTGCTTATTGGTGAAATAATAAACCTTTCCACTGCGATTATATCACGGTGAATTGGTTTGATTTACTTGCATAAGTAAAAATTGCATTGATACAAATGAAAATTGTTTTGACTAGCTTTGATTATCTAAAAATTTTAACCATTTCACTATGATTTTATCATGGTGAAATGGTTTTTTATACGTAAAGTACTTCCGAACATTTTATAATTATTTCTGATTTGTGAAAATTTTCAAAGTTGGATATTTTTAACATTTTTGTACACGTGAATATTTTATTAATTGTGAAAATTCGAAAAATTTTGACTCTAAAAAAAATGTTCTTAATTTTTCGTAATTATAAAACTTTTCGAACTTGTAAAAATTTTTTACTTGTAAATTTTTTTAAAATTTTTGTATTTGTAAATATTTTATTAATTTTTCGCAATTATAAAAATTTTCGAACTTGTAAAAATTTTTTACTTGTAAATTTTTTAACTCGTAAAATTTTTGTATCCTTAAATTTTTTTTAATTTTTGTATTTGTAAATATTTTATTAATTTTTCGCAATTATAAAAATTTTCGAACTTGTAAAAATTTTTTACTCGTAAATTTTTTAACTCGTAAATTTTTTGTATCCTTAAAATTTTTTTTAATTTTTGTATTTGTAAATATTTTATTAATTTTTATGGTCGTAAAAAAAACCCGACATAAAAACCTTATAATAAATATTTAAAAAAATATCACCCCCACCCCCCCCCCGAAGCATCAAAATTTAAAATGTTTTGTATTTTAATGCTCAGGGTTTGGTTTCGGCTGAAATGTGTATTATTAAAGTAAATTTAATAACACCCGCAATCAACTTTCACCAATTAATTCAACTTCGTCTTCGAGTCCTCGATATTGAACTTCGTCTTCGGGTCCTCGATATTAAACTTCGTCTTCGGGTTCTCGATATTAAACTTCGTCTTCGGGTCCTCGATATTAAACTTCGTCTTCGGGTTCTCGATATTAAACTTCGTCTTCGGGTCCTCGATATTAAACTTCGTCTTCGGGTCCTCGATATTAAACTTTGTCTGTTAACGTTAACGTTAACGTTAACGTTAACGTTAACGTTAACGTTAAACTCATAGTATTCGTATGATCTTCGATAGAAATTCCGTTAAACTTGTACCCGCACGTTAGTCTCTACGCTCGTTGTTCACAATGTTAGATTTCGATAACCTTAATCGTATTTACTCCCGCCGTTTACCCTTGTTCGGTTGAATTTCATTACTTTTACATTCGGAGCACTGCGTAGAAATCATATCGCTTCATCACCGGCATAAGAATATCGTTACCGCGGCTTTCATTTTAAGGGCTAGTTGATTCGGCAGGTGAGTTGTTACACACTCCTTAGCGGATTCCGACTTCTATGGCCACCGCCCTGCTGTCTATATCAATCAACACCTTTGGCGCGGTTCTCAAACAGCCTTTTCACCTTTTCACGAGCGTCGTCTCGAGTAGGCATAACGCTCCTTTCCAGTCCCGATGCGCCTCGGGCAGGCTCAACAAAATTACCGATCCGAAAGACCGTGCAGGCTTGAATAACCTTAATAGACAAATACCGGGATTACCACTCCACCACGACATCGCCTCCGTTGGTCTGTGTCCAGCGGGCGCTACGTAGAGGTAGAGATTATCTTGATGGCATACGCGTATGCCACCCTTGCTCAACAGGTATGCACATGCGCGAGTAACTAGTCATCACTTTTCAGGCGGATTCAGACAGACTTATCGGGCCAATACCCTTAATAGACAAATACCGGGATTACCACTCCACCACGACATCGCCTCCGTTGGTCTGTGTCCAGCGGGCGCTACGTAGAGGTAGAGATTATCTTGATGGCATACGCGTATGCCACCCTTGCTCAACAGGTATGCACATGTGCGAGTAACTAGTCATCACTTTTCAGGCGGATTCATATAGACTTATCAGGTCATATACCCTTAATAGAGTCATAGTTACTGCCGCCAAGGATATCATGATTAATCGTCTTAGTTGGTTAATACAATATGCGTTGCTAAATACAATTTAATGTACAAAATCAACGATTATTCAGTATCGTTTAAATAAAACTCCCCGATAAACCGAAACAATTACGAACGATTTGTATTCGAGTTATTTCAGGATATCGGAGAAATTGAATATGAATAAATATGAATATTTAATAAAAAAAAATTTTTGTCTCGAAAATTTTTTTTTTTTGAGGCCCGTGGGCCTCCTCGCGAAAAAATACGTGTTTTTTTCAATTTTTGACATAGGTGCAGTTGACGACTTTTTTTTTTTTTTTTAGTTAGCTACGGATTATGATTCGTTCTGTTCTAACTAGTGTAAATAGCTATGTCGCAACTTTTACTTATCAATTGTTAAAAAGTTATAGGCGGTTGAATTTTT
>CAXIVS010000040.1:17500-22502 GCA_964035775.1 Osedax frankpressi
GAACACGAATAGTTAGGTTCGCCTAATTAATTCGTTGCCTATATGGGAAATCAAAATAGTTTTCTCTTCGATTAGTTAGGTTTGCCTAATTAATTGTTTACCGAGTTGAAAACTCTTAGTCCGTCTCAGAACACGAATAGTTAGGTTCGCCTAATTAATTCGTTGCCTATATGCGAAATCAAAATAGTTTTCTCTTCGATTAGTTAGGTTTGCCTAATTAATTGTTTACCGAGTTGAAAACTCTTAGTCCGTCTCAGAACACGAATAGTTAGGTTCGCCTAATTAATTCGTTGCCTATATGCGAAATCAAAATAGTTTTCTCTTCGATTAGTTAGGTTTGCCTAATTAATTGTTTACGGAGTTGAAAACTCTTAGTCCGTCTCAGAACACGAATAGTTAGGTTCGCCTAATTAATTCGTTGCCTATATGGGAAATCAAAATAGTTTTCTCTTCGATTAGTTAGTTTTGCCTAATTAATTGTTTACCGAGTTGAAAACTCTTAGTCCGTCTCAGAACACGAATAGTTAGGTTCGCCTAATTAATTCGTTGCCTATATGCGAAATCAAAATAGTTTTCTCTTCGATTAGTTAGGTTTGCCTAATTAATTATTTGCTTATTGGTGAAATAATAAACCTTTCCACTGCGATTATATCACGGTGAATTGGTTTGATTTACTTGCATAAGTAAAAATTGCATTGATACAAATGAAAATTGTTTTGACTAGCTTTGATTATCTAAAAATTTTAACCATTTCACTATGATTTTATCATGGTGAAATGGTTTTTTATACGTAAAGTACTTCCGAACATTTTATAATTATTTCTGATTTGTGAAAATTTTCAAAGTTGGATATTTTTAACATTTTTGTACACGTGAATATTTTATTAATTGTGAAAATTCGAAAAATTTTGACTCTAAAAAAAATGTTCTTAATTTTTCGTAATTATAAAACTTTTCGAACTTGTAAAAATTTTTTACTTGTAAATTTTTTTAAAATTTTTGTATTTGTAAATATTTTATTAATTTTTCGCAATTATAAAAATTTTCGAACTTGTAAAAATTTTTTACTTGTAAATTTTTTAACTCGTAAAATTTTTGTATCCTTAAATTTTTTTTAATTTTTGTATTTGTAAATATTTTATTAATTTTTCGCAATTATAAAAATTTTCGAACTTGTAAAAATTTTTTACTTGTAAATTTTTTAACTCGTAAATTTTTTGTATCCTTAAAATTTTTTTAATTTTTGTATTTGTAAATATTTTATTAATTTTTATGGTCGTAAAAAAAACCCGACATAAAAACCTTATAATAAATATTTAAAAAAATATCACCCCCACCCCCCCCCCGAAGCATCAAAATTTAAAATGTTTTGTATTTTAATGCTCAGGGTTTGGTTTCGGCTGAAATGTGTATTATTAAAGTAAATTTAATAACACCCGCAATCAACTTTCACCAATTAATTCAACTTCGTCTTCGAGTCCTCGATATTGAACTTCGTCTTCGGGTCCTCGATATTAAACTTCGTCTTCGGGTTCTCGATATTAAACTTCGTCTTCGGGTCCTCGATATTAAACTTCGTCTTCGGGTTCTCGATATTAAACTTCGTCTTCGGGTCCTCGATATTAAACTTCGTCTTCGGGTCCTCGATATTAAACTTTGTCTGTTAACGTTAACGTTAACGTTAACGTTAACGTTAACGTTAACGTTAAACTCATAGTATTCGTATGATCTTCGATAGAAATTCCGTTAAACTTGTACCCGCACGTTAGTCTCTACGCTCGTTGTTCACAATGTTAGATTTCGATAACCTTAATCGTATTTACTCCCGCCGTTTACCCTTGTTCGGTTGAATTTCATTACTTTTACATTCGGAGCACTGCGTAGAAATCATATCGCTTCATCACCGGCATAAGAATATCGTTACCGCGGCTTTCATTTTAAGGGCTAGTTGATTCGGCAGGTGAGTTGTTACACACTCCTTAGCGGATTCCGACTTCTATGGCCACCGCCCTGCTGTCTATATCAATCAACACCTTTGGCGCGGTTCTCAAACAGCCTTTTCACCTTTTCACGAGCGTCGTCTCGAGTAGGCATAACGCTCCTTTCCAGTCCCGATGCGCCTCGGGCAGGCTCAACAAAATTACCGATCCGAAAGACCGTGCAGGCTTGAATAACCTTAATAGACAAATACCGGGATTACCACTCCACCACGACATCGCCTCCGTTGGTCTGTGTCCAGCGGGCGCTACGTAGAGGTAGAGATTATCTTGATGGCATACGCGTATGCCACCCTTGCTCAACAGGTATGCACATGTGCGAGTAACTAGTCATCACTTTTCAGGCGGATTCAGACAGACTTATCGGGCCAATACCCTTAATAGACAAATACCGGGATTACCACTCCACCACGACATCGCCTCCGTTGGTCTGTGTCCAGCGGGCGCTACGTAGAGGTAGAGATTATCTTGATGGCATACGCGTATGCCACCCTTGCTCAACAGGTATGCACATGTGCGAGTAACTAGTCATCACTTTTCAGGCGGATTCATATAGACTTATCAGGTCATATACCCTTAATAGAGTCATAGTTACTGCCGCCAAGGATATCATGATTAATCGTCTTAGTTGGTTAATACAATATGCGTTGCTAAATACAATTTAATGTACAAAATCAACGATTATTCAGTATCGTTTAAATAAAACTCCCCGATAAACCGAAACAATTACGAACGATTTGTATTCGAGTTATTTCAGGATATCGGAGAAATTGAATATGAATAAATATGAATATTTAATAAAAAAAAATTTTTGTCTCGAAAATTTTTTTTTTTGAGGCCCGTGGGCCTCCTCGCGAAAAAATACGTGTTTTTTTCAATTTTTGACATAGGTGCAGTTGACGACTTTTTTTTTTTTTTTTTTTAGTTAGCTACGGATTATGATTCGTTCTGTTCTAACTAGTGTAAATAGCTATGTCGCAACTTTTACTTATCAATTGTTAAAAAGTTATAGGCGGTTGAATTTTTGTTTTTTTTTTTAGACCTCAATAACTCTTAAAGTAATGCGAATTGTATGACCATTCAAACTGTCCGACCTTATATTAATACGAAGATAATTATTTAATTAAAAAAAGTACAATATTTTTTTTGAAAATTTTTTTAGTCTCCGTCCTACTCAAATTTTCAAAAAATCGAGCTCGAAGCTCCGATTTTTGCGAAAAAAGCTTGCTCACGGGCAAGGGAAAAAAGTATCGTGTTAAGCAGCCGCTTTTTTTTTTTTTTTTCTCTAAAATGCCGTAATAAGTGGGGAGAATTAAAAAAAAAAAAATTTCCATGGAGCCGAAAAACTTAGTCAAATTTTATAAAAAAAATTCACAAAAAATTTTACTAAGTTATTCGGCTTCATGGAAATTTTTTTTTAATTCTCCCGACTTATTACGGCATTTTAGAAAACAAATTATAAAAATAGCGGCTGTTGAACAAACCTTTTTTTAATGCCCAATCTAATCTCTTTTTGGCGAATTTCGGAGCGTCGAACTCGATTTTTTAAAAAATATATATAATTGCAAAGGTTTTTTTTTTTTTTTTTTTTTTCCTTTAAAATGCGGTAATATAACAGGATTTTTTTTTTTTTTAATTGATTTAATTTTTGTAAAAAAAATTCTAAAAAAATTTGACTAAGTTATTCGGGTCCATGAAAAAAAAATTTTTTTAATTTTCCCCACCTATTACGGCATTTTAGAAAAAAAAAAAAAAAAAGCGGCTGCTTAACACGATACTTTTTCCCTTGCCCGTGAACAAGCTTTTTTCGCAAAAATCGGAGCTTCGAGCTCGATTTTTTGAAAATTTGACTTTGACGGCGACTAAAAAAATTTTCAAAAAAAATATTGTACTTTTTTTAATTAAATAATTATCTTCGTATTAATATAAGGTCGGACAGTTAGAATGGTCATATAATTCGCATTACTTTAGGAGTTATTGAGGTCTAAAAAAAAAAAAAAAATTTTCAACCGCCTATAACTTTTTAACAATTGAAAAGAAAAAGTTGCGACATAGCTATTTACACTAGTTAGAACAAAACGAGTCAAAATCGGTAGCTAACAAAAAAAAAAAAAAAAAAGTCGTCAACTGCACCTATGTCAAAAATTGAAAAAAACACGTATTTTTTCGCGAGGAGGCCCACGGGCCTCAAAAAAAAAAATTTTCGAGACAAAAAATTTTTTAAAATTAAACATTCAGTTGTTTAAATAAGCTCAATCGGTAATTATAATTATCGTCAAAAGTTACTATAACGTGTTCTTTAGGTCTAAACATTACGATGTTTCTATTATATCGAACATTAAAACGAAACATACCTAGTTTGCTATGTATGCGATAAATTCGACGTTATTTTATCTTGATATTTACTTTATGATGAATTGAGATTATGTTATTTGTACAGGATATTTGTTCTTCGCCTCTTATTAGTTTGCAAGTTTTATCGTTCGTAGGGATGTAACCGCGATGTAATGACGTGGAATTGTATGGGATATTTGGTTTATACGTCACCTTTGGTAATTGTTAATTTCTAATGTTCATTTTCCACAAAATTATAAATTATATGACTAAATCGAACATTATTAGTAACATATTATTGATTGAAAATACGTTGCAACGCATTCATATCGTACTTTAATTACTCGATGTTTGAAAAATTAATTCTTAAAAATGTATTCTGGCTGTATTTAATTTTTATTAATTAATTCATTCTAATAAGTGAATTATACGTCAAAGACACTTGTTGCTAAACACCGGCAGTGAAGTTTTTCGGAAATTCCTGTATTGATTAGCGCTAACATTTTCGTAACCTTGGTCCTCAATTATGTATTCGGTCTCGATTAAAGATTATATCTAAAGTGATTTCTTGTAACGTACGGCTCGTGTATTCGAGTGTCGGCTGCGCATAATCCGGTATGTACACCATACCATCGCAACTCTGTATTCGTTAAGAAGTTCGCGTGAAAACG
>CAXIVS010000041.1:0-5000 GCA_964035775.1 Osedax frankpressi
AGGTTCGCCTAATTAATTCGTTGCCTATATGCGAAATCAAAATAGTTTTCTCTTCGATTAGTTAGGTTTGCCTAATTAATTATTTGCTTATTGGTGAAATAATAAACCTTTCCACTGCGATTATATCACGGTGAATTGGTTTGATTTACTTGCATAAGTAAAAATTGCATTGATACAAATGAAAATTGTTTTGACTAGCTTTGATTATCTAAAAATTTTAACCATTTCACTATGATTTTATCATGGTGAAATGGTTTTTTATACGTAAAGTACTTCCGAACATTTTATAATTATTTCTGATTTGTGAAAATTTTCAAAGTTGGATATTTTTAACATTTTTGTACACGTGAATATTTTATTAATTGTGAAAATTCGAAAAATTTTGACTCTAAAAAAAATGTTCTTAATTTTTCGTAATTATAAAACTTTTCGAACTTGTAAAAATTTTTTACTTGTAAATTTTTTTAAAATTTTTGTATTTGTAAATATTTTATTAATTTTTCGCAATTATAAAAATTTTCGAACTTGTAAAAATTTTTTACTTGTAAATTTTTTAACTCGTAAAATTTTTGTATCCTTAAATTTTTTTTAATTTTTGTATTTGTAAATATTTTATTAATTTTTCGCAATTATAAAAATTTTCGAACTTGTAAAAATTTTTTACTTGTAAATTTTTTAACTCGTAAATTTTTTTGTATCCTTAAAATTTTTTTTAATTTTTGTATTTGTAAATATTTTATTAATTTTTATGGTCGTAAAAAAAACCCGACATAAAAACCTTATAATAAATATTTAAAAAAATATCACCCCCACCCCCCCCCGAAGCATCAAAATTTAAAATGTTTTGTATTTTAATGCTCAGGGTTTGGTTTCGGCTGAAATGTGTATTATTAAAGTAAATTTAATAACACCCGCAATCAACTTTCACCAATTAATTCAACTTCGTCTTCGAGTCCTCGATATTAAACTTCGTCTTCGGGTCCTCGATATTAAACTTCGTCTTCGGGTTCTCGATATTAAACTTCGTCTTCGGGTCCTCGATATTAAAACTTCGTCTTCGGGTTCCTCGATATTAAACTTCGTCTTCGGGTCCTCGATATTAAACTTCGTCTTCGGGTCCTCGATATTAAACTTTGTCTGTTAACGTTAACGTTAACGTTAACGTTAACGTTAACGTTAACGTTAACGTTAAACTCATAGTATTCGTATGATCTTCGATAGAAATTCCGTTAAAACTTGTACCCGCACGTTAGTCCTCTACGCTCGTTGTTCACAATGTTAGATTTCGATAACCTTAATCGTATTTACTCCCGCCGTTTACCCTTGTTCGGTTGAATTTCATTACTTTTACATTCGGAGCACTGCGTAGAAATCATATCGCTTCATCACCGGCATAAGAATATCGTTACCGCGGCTTTCATTTTAAGGGCTAGTTGATTCGGCAGGTGAGTTGTTACACACTCCTTAGCGGATTCCGACTTCTATGGCCACCGCCCTGCTGTCTATATCAATCAACACCTTTGGCGCGGTTCTCAAACAGCCTTTTCACCTTTTCACGAGCGTCGTCTCGAGTAGGCATAACGCTCCTTTCCAGTCCCGATGCGCCTCGGGCAGGCTCAACAAAATTACCGATCCGAAAGACCGTGCAGGCTTGAATAACCTTAATAGACAAATACCGGGATTACCACTCCACCACGACATCGCCTCCGTTGGTCTGTGTCCAGCGGGCGCTACGTAGAGGTAGAGATTATCTTGATGGCATACGCGTATGCCACCCTTGCTCAACAGGTATGCACATGTGCGAGTAACTAGTCATCACTTTTCAGGCGGATTCAGACAGACTTATCGGGCCAATACCCTTAATAGACAAATACCGGGATTACCACTCCACCACGACATCGCCTCCGTTGGTCTGTGTCCAGCGGGCGCTACGTAGAGGTAAAGATTATCTTGATGGCATACGCGTATGCCACCCTTGCTCAACAGGTATGCACATGTGCGAGTAACTAGTCATCACTTTTCAGGCGGATTCAGACAGACTTATCGGGCCAATACCCTTAATAGACAAATACCGGGATTACCACTCCACCACGACATCGCCTCCGTTGGTCTGTGTCCAGCGGGCGCTACGTAGAGGTAGAGATTATCTTGATGGCATACGCGTATGCCACCCTTGCTCAACAGGTATGCACATGTGCGAGTAACTAGTCATCACTTTTCAGGCGGATTCAGACAGACTTATCGGGGCCAATACCCCTTAATAGACAAATACCGGGATTACCACTCCACCACGACATCGCCTCCGTTGGTCTGTGTCCAGCGGGCGCTACGTAGAGGTAAAGATTATCTTGATGGCATACGCGTATGCCACCCTTGCTCAACAGGTATGCACATGTGCGAGTAACTAGTCATCACTTTTCAGGCGGATTCAGACAGACTTATCGGGCCAATACCCTTAATAGACAAATACCGGGATTACCACTCCACCACGACATCGCCTCCGTTGGTCTGTGTCCAGCGGGCGCTACGTAGAGGTAGAGATTATCTTGATGGCATACGCGTATGCCACCCTTGCTCAACAGGTATGCACATGTGCGAGTAACTAGTCATCACTTTTCAGGCGGATTCAGACAGACTTATCGGGCCAATACCCTTAATAGACAAATACCGGGATTACCACTCCACCACGACATCGCCTCCGTTGGTCTGTGTCCAGCGGGCGCTACGTAGAGGTAGAGATTATCTTGATGGCATACGCGTATGCCACCCTTGCTCAACAGGTATGCACATGTGCGAGTAACTAGTCATCACTTTTCAGGCGGATTCATATAGACTTATCAGGTCATATACCCTTAATAGAGTCATAGTTACTGCCGCCAAGGATATCATGATTAATCGTCTTAGTTGGTTAATACAATATGCGTTGCTAAATACAATTTAATGTACAAAATCAACGATTATTCAGTATCGTTTAAATAAAACTCCCCGATAAACCGAAACAATTACGAACGATTTGTATTCGAGTTATTTCAGGATATCGGAGAAATTGAATATGAATAAATATGAATATTTAATAAAAAAAAATTTTTTGTCTCGAAAATTTTTTTTTTGAGGCCCGTGGGCCTCCTCGCGAAAAAATACGTGTTTTTTTCAATTTTTGACATAGGTGCAGTTGACGACTTTTTTTTTTTTTTTTTTTAGTTAGCTACGGATTATGATTCGTTCTGTTCTAACTAGTGTAAATAGCTATGTCGCAACTTTTACTTATCAATTGTTTAAAAAGTTATAGGCGGTTGAATTTTTGTTTTTTTTTTTTAGACCTCAATAACTCTTAAAGTAATGCGAATTGTATGACCATTCAAACTGTCCGACCTTATATTAATACGAAGATAATTATTTAATTAAAAAAAGTACAATATTTTTTTTGAAAATTTTTTTAGTCTCCGTCCTACTCAAATTTTCAAAAATCGAGCTCGAAGCTCCGATTTTTGCGAAAAAAGCTTGCTCACGGGCAAGGGAAAAAAGTATCGTGTTAAGCAGCCGCTTTTTTTTTTTTTTTTCTCTAAAATGCCGTAATAAGTGGGGAGATTTAAAAAAAAAAAATTTCCATGGAGCCGAAAAACTTAGTCAAATTTTATAAAAAAAATTCACAAAAAATTTTACTAAGTTATTCGGCTTCATGGAAATTTTTTTTTAATTCTCCCGACTTATTACGGCATTTTAGAAAACAAATTATAAAAATAGCGGCTGTTGAACAAACCTTTTTTTAATGCCCAATCTAAATCTCTTTTTGGCGAATTTCGGAGCGTCGAACTCGATTTTTAAAAATATATATAATTGCAAAGGTTTTTTTTTTTTTTTTTTTTCCTTTAAAATGCGGTAATATAACAGGATTTTTTTTTTTTTAATTGATTTAATTTTTGTAAAAAAAATTCTAAAAAAATTTGACTAAGTTATTCGGGTCCATGAAAAAAATTTTTTTTTTAATTTTCCCCACCTATTACGGCATTTTAGAAAAAAAAAAAAAAAAAGCGGCTGCTTAACACGATACTTTTTTCCCTTGCCCGTGAACAAGCTTTTTTCGCAAAAATCGGAGCTTCGAGCTCGATTTTTTGAAAATTTGACTTTGACGGCGACTAAAAAAATTTTCAAAAAAATATTGTACTTTTTTTAATTAAATAATTATCTTCGTATTAATATAAGGTCGGACAGTTAGAATGGTCATATAATTCGCATTACTTTAGGAGTTATTGAGGTCTAAAAAAAAAAAAAAAAATTTTCAACCGCCTATAACTTTTTAACAATTGAAAAGAAAAAGTTGCGACATAGCTATTTACACTAGTTAGAACAAAACGAGTCAAAATCGGTAGCTAACAAAAAAAAAAAAAAAAAAAAGTCGTCAACTGCACCTATGTCAAAAATTGAAAAAAACACGTATTTTTTCGCGAGGAGGCCCGCGGGCCTCAAAAAAAAAAATTTCGAGACAAAAAATTTTTTTAAATTAAACATTCAGTTGTTTAAATAAGCTCAATCGGTAATTATAATTATCGTCAAAAGTTACTATAACGTGTTCTTTAGGTCTAAACATTACGATGTTTCTATTATATCGAACATTAAAACGAAACATACCTAGTTTGCTATGTATGCGATAAATTCGACGTTATTTTATCTTGATATTTACTTTATGATGAATTGAGATTATGTTATTTGTACAGGATATTTGTTCTTCGCCTCTTATTAGTTTGCAAGTTTTATCGTTCGTAGGGATGTAACCGCGATGTAATGACGTGGAATTGTATGGGATATTTGGTTTATACGTCACCTTTGGTAATTGTTAATTTCTAATGTTCATTTTCCACAAAATTATAAATTATATGACTAAATCGAACATTATTAGTAACATATTATTGATTGAAAATACGTTGCAACGCATTCATATCGTACTTTAATTACTCGATGTTTGAAAAATTAATTCTTAAAAATGTATTCTGGCTGTATTT
>CAXIVS010000042.1:0-2500 GCA_964035775.1 Osedax frankpressi
CCGATAAGTCTGTCTGAATCCGCCTGAAAAGTGATGACTAGTTACTCGCACATGTGCATACCTGTTGAGCAAGGGTGGCATACGCGTATGCCATCAAGATAATCTTTACCTCTACGTAGCGCCCGCTGGACACAGACCAACGGAGGCGATGTCGTGGTGGAGTGGTAATCCCGGTATTTGTCTATTAAGGGTATTGGCCCGATAAGTCTGTCTGAATCCGCCTGAAAAGTGATGACTAGTTACTCGCACATGTGCATACCTGTTGAGCAAGGGTGGCATACGCGTATGCCATCAAGATAATCTCTACCTCTACGTAGCGCCCGCTGGACACAGACCAACGGAGGCGATGTCGTGGTGGAGTGGTAATCCCGGTATTTGTCTATTAAGGGTATTGGCCCGATAAGTCTGTCTGAATCCGCCTGAAAAGTGATGACTAGTTACTCGCACATGTGCATACCTGTTGAGCAAGGGTGGCATACGCGTATGCCATCAAGATAATCTTTACCTCTACGTAGCGCCCGCTGGACACAGACCAACGGAGGCGATGTCGTGGTGGAGTGGTAATCCGGTATTTGTCTATTAAGGGTATTGGCCCGATAAGTCTGTCTGAATCCGCCTGAAAAGTGATGACTAGTTACTCGCACATGTGCATACCTGTTGAGCAAGGGTGGCATACGCGTATGCCATCAAGATAATCTCTACCTCTACGTAGCGCCCGCTGGACACAGACCAACGGAGGCGATGTCGTGGTGGAGTGGTATCCCGGTATTTGTCTATTAAGGTTATTCAAGCCTGCACGGTCTTTCGGATCGGTAATTTTGTTGAGCCTGCCCGAGGCGCATCGGGACTGGAAAGGAGCGTTATGCCTACTCGAGACGACGCTCGTGAAAAGGTGAAAAGGCTGTTTGAGAACCGCGCCAAAGGTGTTGATTGATATAGACAGCAGGGCGGTGGCCATAGAAGTCGGAATCCGCTAAGGAGTGTGTAACAACTCACCTGCCGAATCAACTAGCCCTTAAAATGAAAGCCGCGGTAACGATATTCTTATGCCGGTGATGAAGCGATATGATTTCTACGCAGTGCTCCGAATGTAAAAGTAATGAAATTCAACCGAACAAGGGTAAACGGCGGGAGTAAATACGATTAAGGTTATCGAAATCTAACATTGTGAACAACGAGCGTAGAGACTAACGTGCGGGTACAAGTTTAACGGAATTTCTATCGAAGATCATACGAATACTATGAGTTTAACGTTAACGTTAACGTTAACGTTAACGTTAACGTTAACGTTAACAGACAAAGTTTAATATCGAGGACCCGAAGACGAAGTTTAATATCGAGGACCCGAAGACGAAGTTTAATATCGAGAACCCGAAGACGAAGTTTAATATCGAGGACCCGAAGACGAAGTTTAATATCGAGAACCCGAAGACGAAGTTTAATATCGAGGACCCGAAGACGAAGTTCAATATCGAGGACTCGAAGACGAAGTTGAATTAATTGGTGAAAGTTGATTGCGGGTGTTATTAAATTTACTTTAATAATACACATTTCAGCCGAAACCAAACCCTGAGCATTAAAATACAAAACATTTTAAATTTTGATGCTTCGGGGGGGGGTGGGGGTGATATTTTTTTAAATATTTATTATAAGGTTTTTATGTCGGGTTTTTTTTTACGACCATAAAAATTAATAAAATATTTACAAATACAAAAATTAAAAAAAATTTTAAGGATACAAAAAATTTACGAGTTAAAAAATTTACAAGTAAAAAATTTTTACAAGTTCGAAAATTTTTATAATTGCGAAAAATTAATAAAATATTTACAAATACAAAAATTAAAAAAAATTTAAGGATACAAAAATTTTACGAGTTAAAAAATTTACAAGTAAAAAATTTTTACAAGTTCGAAAATTTTTATAATTGCGAAAAATTAATAAAATATTTACAAATACAAAAATTTTAAAAAAATTTACAAGTAAAAAATTTTTACAAGTTCGAAAAGTTTTATAATTACGAAAAATTAAGAACATTTTTTTTAGAGTCAAAATTTTTCGAATTTTCACAATTAATAAAATATTCACGTGTACAAAAATGTTAAAAATATCCAACTTTGAAAATTTTCACAAATCAGAAATAATTATAAAATGTTCGGAAGTACTTTACGTATAAAAAACCATTTCACCATGATAAAATCATAGTGAAATGGTTAAAATTTTTAGATAATCAAAGCTAGTCAAAACAATTTTCATTTGTATCAATGCAATTTTTACTTATGCAAGTAAATCAAACCAATTCACCGTGATATAATCGCAGTGGAAAGGTTTATTATTTCACCAATAAGCAAATAATTAATTAGGCAAACCTAACTAATCGAAGAGAAAACTATTTTGATTTCGCATATAGGCAACGAATTAATTAGGCGAACCTAACTATTCGTGTTCTGAGACGGACTAAGAGTTTTCAACTCGGTAAACAATTAATTAGGCAAACCTAACT
>CAXIVS010000042.1:12500-14348 GCA_964035775.1 Osedax frankpressi
CTTTTTTTTTTTTTTTTTCTAAAATGCCGTAATAGGTGGGGAAAATTAAAAAAATTTTTTTTTCATGGACCCGAATAACTTAGTCAAATTTTTTTAGAATTTTTTTTACAAAAATTAAATCAATTAAAAAAAAAAAAATCCTGTTATATTACCGCATTTTAAAGGAAAAAAAAAAAAAAAAAAACCTTTGCAATTATATATATTTTTTAAAAAATCGAGTTCGACGCTCCGAAATTCGCCAAAAAGAGATTAGATTGGGCATTAAAAAAAGGTTTGTTCAACAGCCGCTATTTTTATAATTTGTTTTCTAAAATGCCGTAATAAGTCGGGAGAATTAAAAAAAAATTTCCATGAAGCCGAATAACTTAGTAAAATTTTTTGTGAATTTTTTTTATAAAATTTGACTAAGTTTTTCGGCTCCATGGAAATTTTTTTTTTTTAATTCTCCCCACTTATTACGGCATTTTAGAGAAAAAAAAAAAAAAAAGCGGCTGCTTAACACGATACTTTTTTCCCTTGCCCGTGAGCAAGCTTTTTTCGCAAAAATCGGAGCTTCGAGCTCGATTTTTGAAAATTTGAGTAGGACGGAGACTAAAAAAATTTTCAAAAAAATATTGTACTTTTTTTAATTAAATAATTATCTTCGTATTAATATAAGGTCGGACAGTTTGAATGGTCATACAATTCGCATTACTTTAAGAGTTATTGAGGTCTAAAAAAAAAAACAAAAATTCAACCGCCTATAACTTTTTAACAATTGATAAGTAAAAGTTGCGACATAGCTATTTACACTAGTTAGAACAGAACGAATCATAATCCGTAGCTAACTAAAAAAAAAAAAAAAAAAGTCGTCAACTGCACCTATGTCAAAAATTGAAAAAAACACGTATTTTTTCGCGAGGAGGCCCACGGGCCTCAAAAAAAAAAATTTTCGAGACAAAAAATTTTTTTTTATTAAATATTCATATTTATTCATATTCAATTTCTCCGATATCCTGAAATAACTCGAATACAAATCGTTCGTAATTGTTTCGGTTTATCGGGGAGTTTTATTTAAACGATACTGAATAATCGTTGATTTTGTACATTAAATTGTATTTAGCAACGCATATTGTATTAACCAACTAAGACGATTAATCATGATATCCTTGGCGGCAGTAACTATGACTCTATTAAGGGTATATGACCTGATAAGTCTATATGAATCCGCCTGAAAAGTGATGACTAGTTACTCGCACATGTGCATACCTGTTGAGCAAGGGTGGCATACGCGTATGCCATCAAGATAATCTCTACCTCTACGTAGCGCCCGCTGGACACAGACCAACGGAGGCGATGTCGTGGTGGAGTGGTAATCCCGGTATTTGTCTATTAAGGGTATTGGCCCGATAAGTCTGTCTGAATCCGCCTGAAAAGTGATGACTAGTTACTCGCACATGTGCATACCTGTTGAGCAAGGGTGGCATACGCGTATGCCATCAAGATAATCTCTACCTCTACGTAGCGCCCGCTGGACACAGACCAACGGAGGCGATGTCGTGGTGGAGTGGTAATCCCGGTATTTGTCTATTAAGGTTATTCAAGCCTGCACGGTCTTTCGGATCGGTAATTTTGTTGAGCCTGCCCGAGGCGCATCGGGACTGGAAAGGAGCGTTATGCCTACTCGAGACGACGCTCGTGAAAAGGTGAAAAGGCTGTTTGAGAACCGCGCCAAAGGTGTTGATTGATATAGACAGCAGGGCGGTGGCCATAGAAGTCGGAATCCGCTAAGGAGTGTGTAACAACTCACCTGCCGAATCAACTAGCCCTTAAAATGAAAGCCGCGGTAACGATATTCTTATGCCGGTG
>CAXIVS010000043.1:0-12500 GCA_964035775.1 Osedax frankpressi
TAAACATTTGCGTCTATAGGGCGTGTAAGTCTCGGCTCGAAAACGAGGTTGGGGGCACTTGGGGGCAGGAAGTCCATATTCTCCATGTTGACATATAGAACTTTGTTTTGTTTTTGGTTGTAATAATCGGACTGTCCCCAAATAGTGTTTCACAGTTATATTGTTCGAAGGATAATTACAAACAGAAGCAGCGGAATACTTTGCCGGTTACAATGATCACGGAAATCATGCATTTTAATTGATTATTATGATGGTTGCCATGGCTTCGCCGGCTAGTAATTGAGTTTCGCGATCTTGACTAGTAATGAAGAATGCCATCTTTCGCGCAGTACACCCTGTTTTGGGGCAAATGTATACATGTGTTATGGTTACGTGCATTTGGACAACTTGTCATATATAAGTGCTTATCGCACTGTTGTGAAACCACAACGTATAACAATGTAAAGTGCAAATCCCGTAAAAGACACATACGGCCTAACACCGTGTATACTCTCTGCGCTACGTAAATCGCTATGTGTCTGTGACAGTGGTAAACTCAATATTAATGGGCCTGTAAGTAGGTCACGATACATGGCGAGACTCCGCGCGAATGGAGCTGATTGGGGACTGGACACAAAATTAACATTCTAACGATGGATGACACTTGTAGTTTCCGACTGATGAACACTAAGAAAACCAGGTCTTAAATTTCCTGTGTTATACCTTTCTTATCTTAGACTTAGATGTCCGTTTTAACATTGAGCGATTTACGTAGTGCAAATAATAAACACGATTTTAGGCCGTATGTGTATTTTACGGGATTTGCATTTTACATTGCTGTACGTTGTGGCTTCGATAAGCACTGATATCTGACAAGTTGTCTAAATGCACATAATCATAACACACGTATACGTTGGCCCCAAACAGGTTGTACTGCGCGAAAAATGGCACTGTCCATTATTAGTCAAGATCGCCAAACACAAGTAGTAGTACTTGCCGCTAGTGCCATGGCAACCACCATAATAATCGATTAAACTGGTGACGTTTGTTTGCGGATAGGGCTCTCAGATAAACGTTCCTATTTGCTAACGTTGACGTCATTGAGGAATTCATCTAGCAGATTCAGACAGTGGACATGCTGGGCTTTCCCGCAGTACCAAATATGTCCACCATGCGGCGAGGGAAACCCCGAAGAATGCGACTCGAACAAGTGCGATTTATCGGCTGTGTTTTACGAAATTCATGCGTGAAATGTTACGTAGCCTTTCTAAAAAGGTTATGCAATGTACTACATAGTAATATAAATGGCAAATATGAATCGCCAGTTGATAGAAAAGACATTAAAGTGTGGTTTAGTGACGAAAATTCGAAATCGTCAAAAATCTCCGTGCAATGTTTATATTACGGTGTTTTCTCGAAATCAAGTTTGCTGACATCTGACTCATTTCGTTAGAACAGGTCACATATATCATACATATTACTTGGATGTCGGAGATAAATATTATTATAGTGTACAATGAAATAGATCGAATGATATCATCGTACTCATGTACGATGTTCGTCAATCGTCATTAGTATTTGTTAGATCTGATATTGATGAATCAACCTGTAACGTTCTTCGGAAGTCTGTAGATTTGGATATGATAAATGAGACTTTTTGACCTGAAAAAGACCTAGCTCGAGAAAATGTCAGTAATAATGAAATAACGCAGCAATACTTCACTTCACTTCACTACTTTATTGTCCTTAAAAAGGATATGCATTTTACAACTCATGATCACATCTAAAATATATGGGATGGTCTCAACAAAATGCAAATGAATTTCCAGATGTATCCACTACGTTCTTCCATCAACATGTGACTGTATTTCATATAAATACATGCCCAATTTGATTGCAGTATCATTTCTCTCCGGGTCTGCTGGCCGCCTTATTCATCATTGGAGCGGCCTTCTACAGCATGACAACTCCCGTGTGGGGAATGGTTGCTGACAAAAAGGTATGTTCTTTTGGTGTGCAATACTCTCTCAAGAGTCACACATTTCAATGACCCCAAAACAGTGCTATGTTAGTGTACGACAAAAAACCCACATGGTGTGCTGCCATAAATCTCTTCGCTAGAATTGTGATCCTGTGGTAGATCTAATTCATGTACAATATGGTACTGAGGCTAGGGTGTATACATTACGTACACAGACAGCCGATAGAAGGTCTATAGTCTTACACGTACACTTCCGATTATATATTTAAACATGTCATTTAACCGCCGTGTATTAATATCATGAGGTACACGTATCCTCAGATATACATGTATGCATTCAATTATTAATTTCGCCATTTGACGGTTTACTAATAGTACATAAATTTTTGCATAGGCACACATATTATTGGTAATATTTGTATTCGACAGTATATTATTACTTGTTGGATCAATTTGATCTTTTTATAATTAAAATCAACAGTTGCTAACTAGAGGTGTTGAATAAAATTTTAAATAATGTTGTTTTGAAAAGGAATTAGTATAATATTACACGGAGAATAACTAAATGGAAAAAGTCAGCTCATTATAAAGATGTTTCATAAAACGCACGCTGTGCCAGATTTGACATAATAAATCAGTTGAAATTCACTATTGGATACTATATTGTAACCATTCCTTTCAACAGAAATTGGCCCCTGTCTGTATATGTATACGCCTGTAATTGGTGTTAACAACTCCAGCATTTAGAGGGATAGATACACGTCAAGGAATCACAGCAATTGACTGGTTTTCTCGTCCCTTTCAGCACGTTGGTGATGTATTATAATCTATTCGCCTAATTCCTTACAGAAGAATTGGGGCCCTATTTTGGTGACAATTGGCTACCTAATAGTGTGCGTTGCCTTAATGTTGATGGGACCTTCACCGTTTCTACACATACCAAAGTAAGTAACCTACACTACAGCTACAGAGTACTTCACAACACAACACGTATCCATGTTTAAACTGAATTTGCTATGCTAACAGTGTCCCCAAAGAAGTTAGCTCTCAACAGTATACGACACGGCGTGGGTAGATACCAGATGTTCAATCGGTATGACTCTACTCTTTGGAAATGAAGTAGTTATCGTACAATTTTGGTCATTTCAGACCGTCACAGCTCTGTCAAACTTCGTTTTTTCTTACATTTATCCATCGTTTTAAAATGTTGTGACAGCATGACTGTGTTTTAGAATAATTGTACTAATTAAAAACTCCAAAACCTGAAAAGCCACCATTCCAGCCAGATTCACCGTTCGCGCACTTCGACGCTGAATTGCCAGCATCGTCACTCCCGACTTATTCATAATTTCGATGTATCCGGTCACATTATGCACTACTGCTGTTTTTGTTCGGCTTTTGAAAATATATCAAGTGCCGACTAGGGAAGTTTCTTTTTTCTTCTTGTTTTCCAGCCACCCTGAGTGGCTGCTGTATACGGGCTCACTTATGTTGGGATTCGGCATGGGCAGTCTACCTGTCATTGTGCAACAAATGCTGGCCACAGCCGTGTGAGTATAAATTTATTTTCAAGTGTGTGCGCGCGCGCACGTGCGCCATGCGTGCGTGTGTGTAATCCAGCAATACCCAAATTATGTGAAAGGTTTGCAAAGATACTGTCGAACACTTCAAATAATAATAAAGGTACCTTGGAATAGTGATACCACTTACGACCAAAACCCGTGGGCATTAATACGCTTCACTTCAATTTACCTGGATTATTTTACGCCATAGCGGCATGGCACACTGACGCTATTTGTTGTATTAAATAGTAGTATTAAATAACTTTTTTGGTATGTCTTAGAGCAGACTAGAACACATAATTAAAACAAGTTAATGTTGAATTCGTAATACAGCAACAACTACTATTAGTTACTGCAAAATAATTGTGTTTGAATGGATATACTATCGAATAATATCGATTGCAGCAAGCAGGGTTACCCGGGTACACTGGACACGTACGGAATGGTGGCGGGTGTCGTCCAAGCATCTGTGTCAACTGGGTGAGCAACTTGTTATCACTTCCTTTCGTGTACATGCGGCCATTACGGCCTTTGGTTGCCACCTGCAGACTCTTCAGGAGTCAGCCTCTCTGCAGAGATTTGTATTTTTACCCCTCATGTCTCATTTTTGCAAAGTTTTCGTGAGAGTCAACCTCTGCCGAGAGGCTGACTCACGAAAACTTTGTAGAAATGAGACATGAGGGGCAAAAATAAAAAAAATTCTTTTTAAACGATTTTTGTGCCGACTGGCAGCTAACATGTCCTAGCTTCAGATATATAAAACGAAAATCAATAGCTAGCCTATATGTTACGTAATCAGGGCATGCGATGGCGAATGAGGTTCGGACAATTATCACCTTGAAGCCCATGGAAGGTCGAGGCGCAGCAGCTCAGACAACATCCTTCTGGCTTGTTATTTACATAGATCAATACATGAGTTGGTAAATGAACTTACTGGAATGTCTGTATTCACCATACCTTCAATTGATCCCAAGTTAACAATTGCTGGTAAAACAACACGATTTATTAAGTTAATGCCCTAAACAATCTGTCAACATACCGCAATATTGGTTGAGATACAGCGAAGAAGTCCCATATCCGGTAATGATGGACTTTAGCATACCAAACGAAGGACACACGTAGTTTATTCAGGAATGGTCTTCTAATGATCTTTGACCCTGAAATCATAGGTCTGGACACCTTTTCTGTGCAATATTGGCCGCGATATAGTGAAAAATAAACAGACTTTTCAATAACGGCGGCACTAATTGGTATACGAATGTTGCGTGGGACATTTTTGCTGACTTGTTAACATAGCAAACCGTATTCTATATATTGGTTCCGATTTGGTAACACCGATTAAAAGTATCTTTCCGGGGGTCCACGGTGCCCCCTCCTTCCGACTAGACTAGAGGCATTTGCAATCGTTTCATTTTGAATGACTTGAACGTCGGCCGCCAAAACATTCAGGGATTACTCTTCTCATTCAGGGATTACTCTACTGATTCAGGGATTACTCTACTGATTCAGCGATTACTCTATTCATTCAGGGATTACTCTACTGATTCAGCGATTACACTATTCATTCAGGGATTACTCTACTCAGTCAGGGATTACTTTACTCATTCAGGGATTACTCTACTCATTCACGGATTACTCTACTGATTCAGCGATTACTTTACTCATTCAGGGATTACGTTACTCATTTAGGGATTACTCTATTCATTCAGGGATTACTCTACTCACACAGGGATTACTCTACTCACACAGGGATTACTCTACTCATTCACGGATTACTCTACTCACACAGGGATTACTCTACTCATTCACGGATTACTCTACTCACACAGGGATTACTCTACTGATTCAGCGATTACTCTATTCATTCAGGGATTGCTCTACTCAGTCAGGGATTACTTTACTCATTCGGGGATTACTCTACTCATTCACGGATTACTCTACTCACACAGGGATTACTCTACTGATTCAGCGATTACTCTATTCATTCAGGGATTGCTCTACTCACCCAGGGATTGCTCTACTCAGTCAGGGATTACTCTACTCATTCACGGATTACTCTACTTACACAGGGATTACTCTACAACCCACAAGTGTTACGCAGCACACCCTTTTATACACACCTTATATATGTACACGTACATTGATTCCAAATACCGTTACGCCGGGGTGATTGTGAGGGTAAGCTCCCACTTTTTAATAAGTGCCCCAACGGTGCACCCCCATATAGTCTCTGAAAGACTAGTCCAACGTCTCGGCTTCATATTGCGAAGTTAATCCTTATACTAACAGGAGAAAGAACAACGGCCGATATATAGCGTCTTAAAACCTTCGGGTAGATATGACTCGTAGACCGTGACTGTGCGCCTGTCTGGGAGAAGGCAAACGTTTATTCCAAACCTCCGCTGCTTTGCGGCTATACCCACACTGTGGAAAAGCTAAGGGAGAAAACCCTGACAGCAAATCCAGAGTCGGAGTTCCTTCAGACTTGCGTCATGCATCACCTAAAGGTGTAGATAACACGGAGAGCAGCTGTTGACTGGTTATTATCTTCAACACGAGTGCATAACGAAAAATGCAATTCGCGCGTACAACTAAGTTAACACAAGTTAACCCGTCATGACTTAGGTACATCGCAACCTGACGTAGGCATTGTCTCAATATATCTACACATACTCCAGGCCAATTCCATAGCAATGCATCTATTATTTCACGTCTCTACAATATCACGAGTAGGGCTTACCGAAGGACTGGATCATACCGAAGGGCTAAGTCATCGTATTTTATGTGAGCGCGTCATCGTGTTAAAGTAACTGTCACGAATACATTACAATGTTATCCCGTCAAGAGAAGGGTACCTTTGTTAGTGCAGTGTTCCCTTTAGGCGAAAACACCTACCATAGTCTCATATATAAACTGTTTGCATCTAATCATCTATTCTGTTGTTGTGCCTCGATCTGTTGTAGGTTGTTTGTGGGGCCAATCGCTGGTGGATATCTTTGTGGTACTTTAGGTTTTGAATGGGCAGCAGCAGTTTTGAGTTTTGCAGGATTATTTATCGTAAGTTTTTTCATCAAAGTAATACATTTTAACAAATGTCCTGTTAAACATGCATGGCATATTACAACAAATAAGTCAGGCTTACAAAGTTTGCTGAAATGGAAACATAATTGTCCGAGCTGCACGTACTACATTCGTCCAAAAGCATTTAATTTTATATGAATTCTATTGGAATGGGCTATGTTGCTAAGTATTAATAATTATTATTGACCTCATTACTACACATTACTATATATTGTTCATGGCAACTACGGTATCTGTATCTACCAGGCCATTTCTTACCATCACTAACGCGTAAAACATCCGACATCTGCTGTCGCTGTTAACTTCATTACAATTAAACACGTCTGAGGTATTCTTCATTAAAATGTAATTTTTATTATTGAAAATAACGTACAAAGTTCACATAGTCTAACAGTATACGTATAATTATACCGCAATTAATATACGAGCCTAACGTTGCTTAACACCATAAATATGCTTTGGATCCGTGGGATGGGGGATGCATCTACTACGTTTTTAAAAGGGAAGAATAGCCCCCCAAATGTGGAGACGACTTGGCCATTTGTAGTGTGACTGGTTTGGTGGTGTGGTTTCAGATATTATTAGCTCCCAATAGTCATTCTCTTTTTTTTTAATAAATTTAAGTTTTCTGAGAGTGTAAAGTGCTATGACAATGAGTTGGATAGTCGCGGATAATATTCAACAGCACCCCTTCCACGCCCATCTTCGGATGTTATGAAACGAGTCATATAATAGGGACGCAGAATATATGGTGGCGTGGCGATTTCAGGAGCACATCTCCTTTTTGACGGCATGAATCTACAGAGCGCATCATCCTAGAATGGGTGCAGCTGAAGCTTCGTCTCTGACCCGCCCCGTGCCACAGCTACTATTGCCTACCAACTCAATCTTGCTACGTTTGGGCTAAGACACCAACTCCACGCTATGTAGCATTAATGTCAAACCTCGCTACGACTGTAAACTTATATCCTGTAATCCGTCTTGCAGGTGTCTCTGTGGATTGCGCACGTATTGACAACTTGGTCTCGCCCGGAGAGAACTGACGAGAAGCAAGTGTTGCAAGATCCGACAAAGTGATATCACCATGATCGATTAACATAATGAAATAATACACTCAGAGCAACATACGTATACTATGTAAAAATATACCACTGAAACAAATCTATTTTGTGTTATATTAAAATAATTAGCAACTTTAAAGATTTATTCAATACGCAGATTTTATTTGCATGCGATCGTTTCGGCGCGAAATTCATTATTAGCACTGCAACATATACACATCGACATCCACACACACATATCTACACACAAACACACACATACACACACACACACACACACACACACACACACACACACACACACACACACACACACACACACACATATATACCCACCACACATACACCATAAACACACACTGCAACACATACACACACACACACGCACACACACACATACACACATTGCAACACACACACACACAAACATACACACACACATACACACATTGCAACACACACACACACACACACATATATATATATACACACATTGCAACACACACACACACACAAACACACACACACACACACACACACACACACACACACACACACACACACACACACACACACACACACACACACACACACAAACACACACACAAACACACACACACACACACACACACACGCAGCTACACACACGCATGCACGCACATACGCACGCAAGCTCGCACGCACATACATACCACCACCCCCACCACCACAACGAGCAACAGCACCTGCAGTAGCAGCAACAGCGGTGTTTATTTTGTTCCTTTTGTGGCTGCGACCCAAATTCTGGTCCGGAAATTGATCTGCGATTCTTACATTCAAACGACGAATTTGTGAAGAGTTATGACATGACAAAATAACAACATCTAATATAAAATAATATTAAAGGTATGATAAATACAAACTTTGAAGGCTGTATGACATTAATCTAGCGGTAATAATATGAAAAAGATTTTGGTTACAATTACACATAAATCTTCGACACAGAATGACTCGAAAACAGCCTCAATATGATGCGATGTTGCAGCGTCAGGCAGAACATCATTTATGTGCATACAATGTGACCTATTAATTTGCACACTACTCATTTTTCTTACATTTGTGCTTTAATTTTGTGAAATGGTATTGTTATTATTTAGTTCTGGTGGTCACAGATATTCGCCCAACATGGTTTCCAGATGATCTCCACGGTTGCAATATGTTATCAATCTAGTGTATTATTCTGTATCTGTTACCGAATACATTTCGACCACATAGTCGAGTAAAGTACCATCTGAACGAAAGAATTCTGAAGTCCCTGGTTTAATTTAATTGAGAACGTTCTTCTTTACTGCTATATCAGGACAGTTTTTTCATCAACTTAGTCTGCCACCATTTCAAAGTTTATAAGTAGTGTCTCATTAATACCACTTATAATTCAACAATATATTGTTACAAAACATTACCGCCATTTAAATAACGTAGCATGTAGATGACCTACGCTATAGTTATGCGTGATCTAGACTAGTAACTGATGCATCACATAATACAAAGTGACAACATCATAGTCTAAAACGCTTGGCTATCACCACTTATTGTTCGGTCTTGTCGAAGCAAATTGCTACGTCGCCAGACAACAAACGTACTCGATTGGATGATTTAAAAAGGCAAACTCAGTTTTTAATATTTGCACCCAACGCTCGGGAATAGAAGGATGTGAGCTTCACTGTATGAACGAAAGTTTAGTATTACTTATGTTTGTGTAAACATTTCAAACCACTATAAATGACGGGGTGAAGTATTGTGGGGCAGAAACCTCGTTGCGATGGCGCCCAGTTCTTTCGAGTGCTGATGTCAAGACTGAAACGTTTACCGTGTCAAGCACGGGTCCGGGTGACACAGATCGTGTAGAGATCGTAGTTCGTCTTGTCAACAACTGGTCAGATTGACAAAATTGATGTAGAGACACCTTGCACGAAATGCAGGACCAGGCGGTCTAGGAGAAACCATGAGGTGCGGCTATGATTACGGAATAGTGATAATATATAAGCAATACTTACTAATTTAATTGTCTAATTTGATGGCTATGGTGAGCGGTGTTTAGTGGAAACAATGATTTTAAATAAAAATGAACACTACTATTAACAAATGTATGGTAAACATGATATATGTTTGAGTGAAAATGTCATCGACTTTCAATAAATTTAATAATTTCATTTGAGGTTCTGTGTGTGAATTATATTTGCTATGGGATATAATTCTAGTAACCTTTATATGTAACTTCGGAATCCTGTTTAAGATGAAATCCAACAATAAAATACTATAATAAATTTTACTTCATTCTAAATGCCAATAGTTCGTGATATTGTTTATGGTAAATTTATAAATGTGACATGACCAGAGGCCAATTTGGCTGTCGCTGCTACAGCGATTGCCAGACTGCAATTTTATCATTATGATATGCCCAGAGGCAATATATATATATATATATATATATATATATATATATATATATATATATATATATATATATATATATATATATATATATATATATATATATATATATAGAACAAACTAGCTAGGCGAACGACTAATGCTCTGCCTCTGTGGCAGTGCCTGACTACACTCACTGTGTGCCTGGGGTACGTACGGTAAATTAAGCTGGTGCTGCCGTAGTCAGCCGTAGCGACCACTGACGCGCGAGGCTAAGTGATGTGTGTAAAGATGACAACGTAACAACATAACAACATAACACATTTTACTGTTTGTTTTTAATTCACCCGCAATGAGATCGACGGGTTGTTTAGTCTAGACAACCTAGTCTCAGTTTTAGACAATGCACCTGACCCTCTGGAATCGTGAGACGCCAGCTCACGTTCTAGACGTCAAAACAGCTATGGGAATGCATAAATAAAATCTTACACAGGCGGCCATCCTCCTTCTCTACCAACTCATGCATCAATCAAGTCACCGTGTAACTCTTTTTCGAGTCATTTTAAAGACAAAATTAGCGTTATACAATCAACTTTCACAGGTCATACTCCGGACACGGTTCATGCAGACTCTCCAAAACTAAATTTTCAACTTGCATCATTTGAACCAGCTACAACTACTGAAGTGAGAACAATAATCATGTCATCCCCAAGTAAATCCTGTGACCTTGATCCAATCCCCACCATACTACTGAAAGCATGTCTTGACGTATTAATTAAACCAATAACAAACATCATAAATGCATCGTTATGCTACGGCTTTTTCCCTGACAATTTTAAAAGGTGCCCGTGTTAATCCAGTTCTTAAGAAATCAACTCTGCCTAAAGAAGAATTAAACAGTTACAGACCTGTTTCCAACCTAAGCTTCATCTCAAAAATACTTGAAAACGTTGTAGCTAATCGTCTCAGATCTCACATCTACAAAAATGGTTTATCCAATCTGTCGCAGTCTGCATATAAACAATTTCGTTCTACAGAAACTGCTCTTTTAAAAGTACACAATGACATTAACCTCAACATCGACAATGGAAAAGTTACCGCCCTGACCCTGCTTGACCTATCCGTCGCTTTCGACACCATCGACCACAATATTCCCATTACACGTCTATCAACATGGTACGGCATATCTGGCACAGCCCTGAGCTGGTTTACTTCATATCTTACTGACAGACAGCAAGCCATTAAAATAGATAACTGCTTTTCAGACATGTTGCCCACGTCATGTGGTGTCCCACAGGGTTATGTTTTGGGGCCTTTGCTTTTCACTTTATACACAACACCTTTAAGCTCTGTAATCCAAGGTACAACAACCTTTATGCCGATGACACCCAAATCTACATTTCATTGACTACACCATATGCTTGCCACTCCTTAAACCAGCTCAGGGATTGTCTCCAAGATGTCTCCCTTTGGATGAAAAATAGTAAACTAAAGTTAAATACAAACAAGACCGAATTTATCATCATTAGTGCCGTAACGCAGTGTGCAAAACTCGACGGCTTTTTCCCGACACATATCCTAAATCAGAGTGTAACACCAGCCCCCTCAGTTTCAAATCTCGGAGTTAACTTTGACGAAAGCTTCAATTTCAAACAGCACATATCAAAAACATGCCGTTGCTGTTTCTACCATATCCGTGATCTTCGTTGTATTCGCAGATTTTTATCACTTTCTGTTGCTAAAACCATCGCGACAGGTCTAGTAAGCAGCAGACTCGACTACTGCAATTCCCTCCTTTACAATCCTGCGAACAAGGATATTGCAAAACTTCAACGTGTCCAGAACTGCTTGGCAAGGGTAGTTACGCGTTCTCCTCGTTTTTCTAGCTCGGTGCCGCTTCTAAAATCATTGCAATGGCTCCCTGTGCACTATCGCATTATTTTCAAGATTTGCACAATATCCTATCAAGCACTCGCATCTAAACAACCAACATATCTAAACTCAATGCTAACTCCAGCAAGGAATTCCAGAGAGCTACACTCAACCAGTAGTAACCCACTTTACATCCCTCGGGTTAAGACGAAAGCTGGGACCCGAGCTTTCTCGGTTGCTGCACCAACGCTTCCTGTCAGTGTCAAATCAGAAGGTAATATAGTTTCTTACCGCCGACGTCTAAAAACATATCTCTTTAATGCTGCCTATCCTCCTTAGCTTCCTAGAACCTTCGTCCATCCATCAACGACTCACGCACTGTTCTACGTTTACGCAATTGCTTAATCCCTTGGTTTTGTCGCGCCACTGAGCTTGATCTTCGAGGATATTGGCGCATAAGAAGTCATTATTATTATTATTATTATTATTATTATTATTATTATTATTATTATTATTATTATTATTATTATTATTATTATTATTATTATTATT
>CAXIVS010000044.1:0-2500 GCA_964035775.1 Osedax frankpressi
CTAATTAATTGTTTACCGAGTTGAAAACTCTTAGTCCGTCTCAGAACACGAATAGTTAGGTTCGCCTAATTAATTCGTTGCCTATATGCGAAATCAAAATAGTTTTCTCTTCGATTAGTTAGGTTTGCCTAATTAATTGTTTACCGAGTTGAAAACTCTTAGTCCGTCTCAGAACACGAATAGTTAGGTTCGCCTAATTAATTCGTTGCCTATATGCGAAATCAAAATAGTTTTCTCTTCGATTAGTTAGGTTTGCCTAATTAATTGTTTACGGAGTTGAAAACTCTTAGTCCGTCTCAGAACACGAATAGTTAGGTTCGCCTAATTAATTCGTTGCCTATATGGGAAATCAAAATAGTTTTCTCTTCGATTAGTTAGTTTTGCCTAATTAATTGTTTACCGAGTTGAAAACTCTTAGTCCGTCTCAGAACACGAATAGTTAGGTTCGCCTAATTAATTCGTTGCCTATATGCGAAATCAAAATAGTTTTCTCTTCGATTAGTTAGGTTTGCCTAATTAATTATTTGCTTATTGGTGAAATAATAAACCTTTCCACTGCGATTATATCACGGTGAATTGGTTTGATTTACTTGCATAAGTAAAAATTGCATTGATACAAATGAAAATTGTTTTGACTAGCTTTGATTATCTAAAAATTTTAACCATTTCACTATGATTTTATCATGGTGAAATGGTTTTTTATACGTAAAGTACTTCCGAACATTTTATAATTATTTCTGATTTGTGAAAATTTTCAAAGTTGGATATTTTTAACATTTTTGTACACGTGAATATTTTATTAATTGTGAAAATTCGAAAAATTTTGACTCTAAAAAAAATGTTCTTAATTTTTCGTAATTATAAAACTTTTCGAACTTGTAAAAATTTTTTACTTGTAAATTTTTTTAAAATTTTTGTATTTGTAAATATTTTATTAATTTTTCGCAATTATAAAAATTTTCGAACTTGTAAAAATTTTTTACTTGTAAATTTTTTAACTCGTAAAATTTTTGTATCCTTAAATTTTTTTTAATTTTTGTATTTGTAAATATTTTATTAATTTTTCGCAATTATAAAAATTTTCGAACTTGTAAAAATTTTTTACTTGTAAATTTTTTAACTCGTAAATTTTTTGTATCCTTAAAATTTTTTTTAATTTTTGTATTTGTAAATATTTTATTAATTTTTATGGTCGTAAAAAAAACCCGACATAAAAACCTTATAATAAATATTTAAAAAAATATCACCCCCACCCCCCCCCCGAAGCATCAAAATTTAAAATGTTTTGTATTTTAATGCTCAGGGTTTGGTTTCGGCTGAAATGTGTATTATTAAAGTAAATTTAATAACACCCGCAATCAACTTTCACCAATTAATTCAACTTCGTCTTCGAGTCCTCGATATTGAACTTCGTCTTCGGGTCCTCGATATTAAACTTCGTCTTCGGGTTCTCGATATTAAACTTCGTCTTCGGGTCCTCGATATTAAACTTCGTCTTCGGGTTCTCGATATTAAACTTCGTCTTCGGGTCCTCGATATTAAACTTCGTCTTCGGGTCCTCGATATTAAACTTTGTCTGTTAACGTTAACGTTAACGTTAACGTTAACGTTAACGTTAACGTTAAACTCATAGTATTCGTATGATCTTCGATAGAAATTCCGTTAAACTTGTACCCGCACGTTAGTCTCTACGCTCGTTGTTCACAATGTTAGATTTCGATAACCTTAATCGTATTTACTCCCGCCGTTTACCCTTGTTCGGTTGAATTTCATTACTTTTACATTCGGAGCACTGCGTAGAAATCATATCGCTTCATCACCGGCATAAGAATATCGTTACCGCGGCTTTCATTTTAAGGGCTAGTTGATTCGGCAGGTGAGTTGTTACACACTCCTTAGCGGATTCCGACTTCTATGGCCACCGCCCTGCTGTCTATATCAATCAACACCTTTGGCGCGGTTCTCAAACAGCCTTTTCACCTTTTCACGAGCGTCGTCTCGAGTAGGCATAACGCTCCTTTCCAGTCCCGATGCGCCTCGGGCAGGCTCAACAAAATTACCGATCCGAAAGACCGTGCAGGCTTGAATAACCTTAATAGACAAATACCGGGATTACCACTCCACCACGACATCGCCTCCGTTGGTCTGTGTCCAGCGGGCGCTACGTAGAGGTAGAGATTATCTTGATGGCATACGCGTATGCCACCCTTGCTCAACAGGTATGCACATGTGCGAGTAACTAGTCATCACTTTTCAGGCGGATTCAGACAGACTTATCGGGCCAATACCCTTAATAGACAAATACCGGGATTACCACTCCACCACGACATCGCCTCCGTTGGTCTGTGTCCAGCGGGCGCTACGTAGAGGTAGAGATTATCTTGATGGCATACGCGTATGCCACCCTTGCTCAACAGGTATGCACATGTGCGAGTAACTAGTCATCACTTTTCAGGCGGATTCATATAGACTTATCAGGTCATATACCCTTAATAGAGTC
>CAXIVS010000044.1:12500-15000 GCA_964035775.1 Osedax frankpressi
TAACGACTATGTTAATTTTCTAAGTCTTCCTAATTGTAGGAACAGTTTTCTCTTCGGGTAATTGAAAACTGTACGATTGAATAGTCCGTCTCAGAACACGAATAGTTAGGTTCGCCTAATTAATTCGTTGCCTATATGCGAAATCAAAATAGTTTTCTCTTCGATTAGTTAGGTTTGCCTAATTAATTGTTTACCGAGTTGAAAACTCTTAGTCCGTCTCAGAACACGAATAGTTAGGTTCGCCTAATTAATTCGTTGCCTATATGCGAAATCAAAATAGTTTTCTCTTCGATTAGTTAGGTTTGCCTAATTAATTGTTTACGGAGTTGAAAACTCTTAGTCCGTCTCAGAACACGAATAGTTAGGTTCGCCTAATTAATTCGTTGCCTATATGGGAAATCAAAATAGTTTTCTCTTCGATTAGTTAGTTTTGCCTAATTAATTGTTTACCGAGTTGAAAACTCTTAGTCCGTCTCAGAACACGAATAGTTAGGTTCGCCTAATTAATTCGTTGCCTATATGCGAAATCAAAATAGTTTTCTCTTCGATTAGTTAGGTTTGCCTAATTAATTATTTGCTTATTGGTGAAATAATAAACCTTTCCACTGCGATTATATCACGGTGAATTGGTTTGATTTACTTGCATAAGTAAAAATTGCATTGATACAAATGAAAATTGTTTTGACTAGCTTTGATTATCTAAAAATTTTAACCATTTCACTATGATTTTATCATGGTGAAATGGTTTTTTATACGTAAAGTACTTCCGAACATTTTATAATTATTTCTGATTTGTGAAAATTTTCAAAGTTGGATATTTTTAACATTTTTGTACACGTGAATATTTTATTAATTGTGAAAATTCGAAAAATTTTGACTCTAAAAAAAATGTTCTTAATTTTTCGTAATTATAAAACTTTTCGAACTTGTAAAAATTTTTTACTTGTAAATTTTTTTAAAATTTTTGTATTTGTAAATATTTTATTAATTTTTCGCAATTATAAAAATTTTCGAACTTGTAAAAATTTTTTACTTGTAAATTTTTTAACTCGTAAAATTTTTGTATCCTTAAATTTTTTTTAATTTTTGTATTTGTAAATATTTTATTAATTTTTCGCAATTATAAAAATTTTCGAACTTGTAAAAATTTTTTACTTGTAAATTTTTTAACTCGTAAATTTTTTGTATCCTTAAAATTTTTTTTAATTTTTGTATTTGTAAATATTTTATTAATTTTTATGGTCGTAAAAAAAACCCGACATAAAAACCTTATAATAAATATTTAAAAAAATATCACCCCCACCCCCCCCCCGAAGCATCAAAATTTAAAATGTTTTGTATTTTAATGCTCAGGGTTTGGTTTCGGCTGAAATGTGTATTATTAAAGTAAATTTAATAACACCCGCAATCAACTTTCACCAATTAATTCAACTTCGTCTTCGAGTCCTCGATATTGAACTTCGTCTTCGGGTCCTCGATATTAAACTTCGTCTTCGGGTTCTCGATATTAAACTTCGTCTTCGGGTCCTCGATATTAAACTTCGTCTTCGGGTTCTCGATATTAAACTTCGTCTTCGGGTCCTCGATATTAAACTTCGTCTTCGGGTCCTCGATATTAAACTTTGTCTGTTAACGTTAACGTTAACGTTAACGTTAACGTTAACGTTAACGTTAAACTCATAGTATTCGTATGATCTTCGATAGAAATTCCGTTAAACTTGTACCCGCACGTTAGTCTCTACGCTCGTTGTTCACAATGTTAGATTTCGATAACCTTAATCGTATTTACTCCCGCCGTTTACCCTTGTTCGGTTGAATTTCATTACTTTTACATTCGGAGCACTGCGTAGAAATCATATCGCTTCATCACCGGCATAAGAATATCGTTACCGCGGCTTTCATTTTAAGGGCTAGTTGATTCGGCAGGTGAGTTGTTACACACTCCTTAGCGGATTCCGACTTCTATGGCCACCGCCCTGCTGTCTATATCAATCAACACCTTTGGCGCGGTTCTCAAACAGCCTTTTCACCTTTTCACGAGCGTCGTCTCGAGTAGGCATAACGCTCCTTTCCAGTCCCGATGCGCCTCGGGCAGGCTCAACAAAATTACCGATCCGAAAGACCGTGCAGGCTTGAATAACCTTAATAGACAAATACCGGGATTACCACTCCACCACGACATCGCCTCCGTTGGTCTGTGTCCAGCGGGCGCTACGTAGAGGTAGAGATTATCTTGATGGCATACGCGTATGCCACCCTTGCTCAACAGGTATGCACATGTGCGAGTAACTAGTCATCACTTTTCAGGCGGATTCAGACAGACTTATCGGGCCAATACCCTTAATAGACAAATACCGGGATTACCACTCCACCACGACATCGCCTCCGTTGGTCTGTGTCCAGCGGGCGCTACGTAGAGGTAGAGATTATCTTGATGGCATACGCGTATGCCACCCTTGCTCAACAGGTATGCACATGTGCGAGTAACTAGTCATCACTT